>CM077671.1:326998368-327160868 GCA_039707655.1 Elymus sibiricus
GACATCAAGCTCATGTTGGTGAATGGGTTTCCGGCTCCGAATCCGACAACAACTCCGAGAGAAGCTATCACTCCAACTCCGACTATAGTCAAGATGAAGGTGTTGCCGGACTTGCACTAGTGACTACCAACTCCTATGATCTATTTGACTCACCAAATGAAGGGAGTGGAAGTTGCTTCATGGCTAAAGGCCCCAAGGTATCACACCCCGAGTATCTTGATTTCAATAGTGATGAAGATGATTTACTTTGTGATGATGACTTGCTCTTTGATAAAACTAGTGATGTTAGTCAAAATGAACTTGATAATTTTCATGCTACTTAAGATAAGTCGCTCGATGATGATAAGATGAAAATAGAACAACTAACTAAAGAATTAAACACTCTTAAGTTAGCCCATGAATCTACTCTCGAAGATCATAGAGAGCTTGTAAGGACTCATGAGAAGCTACGCTTCGAGAAGCTCACCTTGGAGCAAGAACATGAGTTTCTTAAAGCTATCAATGACGATCTCCGAAAGAAGACTTCATCTTATCTAGCCAAACGATTACTCTTGTCTACATTCATGCCACAAGTTAAACCTAGACAAACTAGTAACAAAGGCAAGAAAGGTTCTTCATCTAGCAGCAACAATAAAAATGCTAAATCTAATGATGTTGCTTCTAGTAGTTCTATTGATTCCACTAATGATGATTCTCTTAGCCAAGTTACACTTGAGCAAGAAAACAATTTATTGAAAGGAGAAAGGTATCTACAAGAGTCTTGCCGGGTGTAAGCAATTTGAGGAGATTGTACGCAAGCACGGAGGATACCGGAAGAACCATGGCATTGACTACTTCAACGCTAATGGAGTTGAATGGGAAGAAGGTCAATACCCCAAGCCCAAGTTTGTTCCTCAAAGGGAGAAGTATGAACATACTCTTTCCAAGGGAACAAATACTCAAGATGACCTTGCACCACAAGACCACAAGCTCAAGGGCAAGAACAAGCTTCAAGAGGACATTGACTCATATGAAGATGAATCCCAAGCTTTGGTGGAGTGGGTTCCCAAGGCTACTTCAAGCTCAACTTCTACAAGTGCCACTTCAACACCAAGGATCCCCATCAAGTTGATGTGGGTCCCCAAGAAGAAGAACTAGAGAAGTTCTTTAGGGGTGACTCCGCCAATGAAATTCACTCACATTCATTATTTGCAAGAACTAGTTGCAATCAACGTCAACATCATGCAATAGTTCAAGGAGTCACACATTCCCTCAAAGGTAAGCAAGGGACAAGGTAATCAACAAATCCATGGACATCATCATGTATGCTTTGCACTCCATGTCCATAGATATCCTTGTATTTGTCTCTTGTGTGTTGGGACTAACCCATGTAGGTGAAAAGAGTAAGGAAACAACAAGGATGCTCCCAACTCTTGGTGATCTTCATCAACCTTGAGCATCCACCACTACCTCACCAACATGAAGTCTTCATCGACAAAACCCAAGGTTAGTTTATCCCTCCTATGGGGGGATGTCACATCAAGGGGGAGATTTACTCTAAGACTTGAGTTAAAGCATCTCATAGTATGTGACAACATTAAATGCTTTATGTAAAAGTGGTAACCCCACTTGTGCTTAAACGATGAGTATGACCTATGATCAAGTATTCTTACTTGGCTCCTAAGTCAATATACTCATATATAGATGACTCCGTCATCGCCAAAATGCTTGATAGATGCTAGTATGTATGTGCATATTTGCCATGATTTCATTTGACATCTTATTGTGTGAGCATGTTGGTCTGCATTTATTTATCCATTAGAGGACATCCAATTGTTGCTATTTGGCTTTTGATTTTTCTTTTGCCGATTGGATGGACAAGAATGCCTAGGACCACTCTCTAGCTATCTATGCTTTCTTGTCTCATATTCTATTCTTGCTGCATCACAAAATTTGAACAAGTACTTTTCGATCCCTCTGTGTGAGGAGCACTCGGAGTTCCGCATCAACAAAGGACTGACCATTAAAACCTCCCAAGTGCATCTCGGTGGAACCAACACCAAAATCTCGGTCTCACCGAATGCCTAGGGTTGATCTAGATTTCCATCTCGGTAACACCGATTCCATATTCTCGATTACACCGAGTTTCCTTGTCAACTGACAGTTGAGAAACTCGGTGGCACCGACAATTTCAAACCGGTGTCACCAACAGCGAAGGGTATATTACCTGGCGGACCCGACTTTTGAAATTCAACCGCAAAAGTCCGTTTTCCTCCAACCCTAAGCTGCCGCTCCGGACCCCCTGGTCGTCGCCCTTGCCTCCTTGTGTGCCTCCGCCGTTGGGAATCGCTGCCGCCGACGGAATCTTCACCGCCATCATCGCCATAGCGGATCCTTCACCGAATTAGGGTATGGATCCAGCCCTCTTTGCGCTCCCGTCTGATTCATGCGCATTGGAGTTACTTTTATCGATAATCCACCGATTGCAATCCTCCCAATCCTCTAGAAACCTCAATAGCTTAGCAGACAAAAAAAAATTAGGGCTAGTCGTCCGCAAAATCGAATCTCGGTGATACCGAGTCAGAAAAATCGGCTTTACCGATTTTGTTTTGTACTGCTGAGGACAGTCTCGATGAAACCGAGTGGTAATTTTCAGTGTGACCGAAATTGCTGCCAAGTTTCTGTAAAGAGTTCTGTGAGTCTCGGTGGTACCGAAACGTTTGGCTCGGTGACACCGAAATCCCTTTTTGCTGAAAACTATATCTAAGGATTTCTTTGTTCAAACCTTTGAAAAATATCTGCATTTTGTGATGACTCAATCCCTTCCACTCTTCTATACTCTATTTCACAGGGTCAGAGATGTCAGATGCTGAAGACAGCCAGAATGATCTCGGAGAGCAAAGTGTTGACATGAGTTCAGGCACTAGTCCTGAGGGGAGATATGTTGATGTTCCTAGCTCTCCTGATCTTCCCAAGGCTGCAACCAGGGCAAGAAGGAAACTCAACTCAGATGAAGAAGATGAGGACTTTATTCCTGAGGAGCTGTCCAAGAAGGATGATGCTACCAAGAGCACTGCTGCTGCCTCTTCATCCAAGAAGAAGAAGGCTATCAGGAAAGAGTATGCTAGCTCAGGGTCAGCAAGAGCACCAGAGAGCTCTAGGGCAACAATGACTGTTGAACCCTCCAAGAAGTCCATGTCTAAGAAGGCAAGAGAGAAGAAGAGGTCCAGGAAGAGGATCATTCATGTCATGGGCAGGCCTACCTCAATGTATGAGGACCCAGCAGAGGCTGCTGCTACTGAGGAGGAGGAGGAAGAGCCAGCTGCCAAGGCCCCTCCAAAGAAGAAGAAGAAGCTCATGGCTGATGCTATGCCAAAGGCTACCTCATCCAAGGGTACCAAGACTGCCCCCAAGAAAGCTGCTGCAGACAAACCCAAGAGGTTCTCCAGAGAGATACCAGCTTCCAGCAAGAACAAGACCTCCACCTTTAGGGAAGCTGAGGATGATGCTATGTGAGCTTTGATGAAGCTGAGACCACACCTTCCAGAGCACAATGCCAGCCACCTGCTTGCTGAGGACATGAAGAAGAGGAAGGACTCTGGTTTGAGAGAATGGAGAGCTATTGATCCATACTCATAGAGGAGAAAAACTGCTGTGGACTACAGATTCTATACCAAGGAGCAACATGATTTCTATGAGACAATCTTGCTTGATAAGAGCTCTGTTGTGAGTGACATGAGGTATGTGGATTGGAAGTATATCAAGGAGAATGAAGATTACTTCCCAAGTGTGCAAGACAACTTTCACTGCATAGGTCTGGATGAGTTTGTTGGCAAGGAATTCACTGCTTGGAACGATGAAATGATCATGCAATTCTATTCTACTGCTCACTTCTATGGAGATGGTAGAATTGTATGGATGACTGAAGGAGCAAGATATGAATCAACTGTTGAGGAGTGGGCTACCATCTTAGGAGTCACACGGGTGGAAGATGGAGACATCAATGTCTACAATGAGCCCAAGGCTATCCACAGTGCTATGAAGAACATGTACAATGAGGTCCCTGCTGCACATGTGAAGTCTCACAGGCTAGGATCCATTTACTTCCTCTAGGCTGGCCTACGCACTATCAACACCATCTTGAGGCATACCTTGATGCCTAAGTCTGGAGATGAGAAGATGGTCAGAGGCTATTCCATCAACATGCTGCTCCATCTAGATCAACATACAAGATTCAGAGTGATGGATCTGATAGTGGAGACTGTGAAGAGGGTTGCTGCTGATCAGAAGCATTCATATTGCTATGCACCCTATATCCAGATGCTTATCAACTCCAAGCTGGAGAAGCACATCTTTGCTCTTGACAGACCACATTTGCCACTACTGCCAGATCTAGAAGACAACGTTGTGGTGATGGACCCAGATCATCCCACTTCAGCTACAGCACAGGCACATGCAGAGGCAGCCAGAGACTTCAGTTCTCAGGTGCCCAGGTCTAGGAGTGAGCAGATGGATCTCCTACTTAGCTCTGTGCTCATCATGCAGAAGGACATCAGCGAGATATTGAAGAACCAGGCGAGCCTCTCGAGGATTGTTGACAACAAGTTTCACACTCTCAACAACAAGGTGGATGGGCTGACTAAGACAGTTGATGAGCTCAAGAAGGAAGTTGACGCAGTGCCTAGCCCTCATTCTACAGATGATGATGATGATGAGGATCGTGCACCTCTCAGGCCTAGCACTCAGTTCACTACTCAGGCTAGATTAGCTACAATGCCAGCTCCAGATTGCGACCTTCTTCATCAGCACCTGCTATAGCTTCTTCAGCTCCATCAGCTCCTCCAGTTCCTCCAGTTGCTACTCCGACTCCGTCCATGACGTCTGCCGACATCTTCGCTGATGCCGTTCTCTTGACTCCTTCATCGACCACCGGAGGAGATCAGCCCCAGAAGAACAATTAGCTATATAGCTTTTAACTTTTTGGTAACTTGTTGCCAAAGCGGGAGAAGATGTATATAGATCTTTAGGCTTCGAGAGAGAGAGCGTTGGTTTTTTATCGCTTTTCAAAACATTTGATATCTTTTGGTTTGGATGTGTTAAACTTTGTTGGTGTTTGATCATACACTTGATGTGTATCGCTACTATTTCCTATCATTGTGATGCTTATGAAATGATCATTCACCTTTGCTTGATTGTGTTGTGCTATGATATTCATTCATATTATTCTCGCACACCACCAAGTTGTATGTGACATGAAAGAGTGCCCCATGTACCTAATCGATTGTGCATTTGCATTCAAACGCAAATTTAAATAATGCACAAATTTAGGGGGTGTTCTTGCTTATCACATACTTCTCAAAGCGACGATTATATTCATAGATTATATCATATGTTGAAGCTTTGATCTATATATTGTCATCAATTACCAAAAAGGGGGAGATTGAAAGCACATTTGCTCCCTTGGTGGTTTTGGTAATTAATAACAACATATATGTCATTGAACTAATGTTTCCACTAAGCATATTTCAGGAAAAGTTCAATGATAGGGATGGCAAAAGGATTGTGGAGAAACCCCAAGATGCAAGGAAATGGATTGGCAAAGCTTCAAGCAAGAGGACTCTACATTTTACTTTGTGAGAAATCACTTTGAGTCCATAGGAAAGCCAATACAATTAAAAGGGGGTAAGGTACTGTTGGTGAACAAGATGCTCCACGTGCACAAGTGATAGTCACCAAAAACACCCACAAACTCTTCCACAAAAGTCTGTCCAAGCCATTCATGAAAATCGGTGCAACCAACAATTTCCACTCGGTGCCACCGATTCCCAAACTCAGACAGACCCATGCCAAACCCTAGCCATTCGGTGTAACCGATTCTACATCGGTGCCACCGAGTTCAGTTGCCAACTTTCTGTTACCTCGTTTCATAAAATCGGTCTTACCGAGTTTTTTGGATCGGCGTCACCGAGTTGTGCAATCTGACCGTTGGTCACCTAATCGGTACCACCGAGAGTTATGTATCGGCCTCACCGAGATTCAAAAGTTGCTGCCTTTTGGTCACTTCGGTACCACCGAGTTTTATACTTCGGTGTCACCGAGTTGGTCACTTTAGGTGTAACGGTTGGATTTTTGGGGATGCCTATATATACCCCTTCACCACCACCTACTCGAAAGAGAAGCACTCAGAACTATTCCATACTTGCCCCATCCTATTTTCTGAGAGAGAGCCACCTACTCATGTGTTGAGATCAAGCTATTCCACTCCATCCATATGAATCTTAATCTCTAGTCTCCCCAAGTTGCTTTCCACCAAATCAATCTCTTCCACCATAGCCAAATCTGTGAGAGAGTGATTGTGTGTTGAGAAGTCTATCATCTTGAAGCACAAGAGCAAGGAGTTCATCGACATTGCCGAGCCTATTACCTTTTGGAGGGTGGTGCCTCCTAGATTGGTTAGGTGTCACTTGGGAGCCTCCTACTTCGTGTTGTGGAGTTGAACCAAGAAGTTTGTACGGGCAAGGAGATCGCCTACTTCGTGAAGATCTACCCATAGTGAGGCTAGTCCTTCGTGGACGGAAGCCTTTATGGAATAGTCAAGGTTGCTATTTCGTGGACCCTTATGGGTGGAGCCCTCCGTGGAATCTCGCGACCGTTACCCTCCGTGGGTTGAAGACCCCATAAACGTGGACGTACGATAGCTCCACCTATCGGAACCACGGGAAAAATCTTCGTGTCTTCAAATTGCGTTTGATCTTCCTTCCTACCCTCTACTACATATGCTTGTTGTTACTTTCCGCTGCTATACTCTTAGACATGCATGTGTAGGGTGTGCTTGACTTGCTATCATTGCTAAAATCTGCCAACACTTAAAATTAGGAAAAGGTAGAACTTTTATTTTGTCAAGTAGTCTAATAACCCCCCCCCCTCTAGACATACTTTCGATCCTACAGTATTTCCCTCAGTTAGGAAACCAAGGTTATCAAACCAGTAGGAGGATCACCACTACCCAATAAGCAGCACCTGCACACAAACAACAAATACTTGCAACCTGACGTGAAAGAGAGGTTGTCAATCTCTCTACGGTAATAAGATAGATTCGGTAGTGATAGATAGGATAGATAGATCTCTCAAGAACACAAATAAAAAGAGTAAATATGCAGCAATATGTTTTTGGGTTTTTGGATTTGTAGATCTGAAAATAAAGATTGCAAAAAACGTAGATCGAAAACAATATGATGGAAAAGTAGACCCGGGGGCCGTAGGGTTCACTAGTGGCTTCTCTCATGAGTATAGCGCACGGTGGGTGAACAAATTACTGTTGGGCAATTGATAGAAAATCGAATAGTCATGACGATATCCAAGGCGATGATCATTATATAGGCATCACGTCCAAGATAGATAGACCGACTCCTGCCTGCATCTACCTCTATTACTCCACACATCGACCGCTATCCAGCATGCATCTAGTGTATTAAGTTCATGGAAAAATGGAGTAATGCAATAAGAACGGTGACATGATGTAGACAAGATCTATTCATGTAGGAATAGACCCCATCTTGTTATCCTTAATTGCAACGATACATGCGTGTCTTGCTGCCCCTTCTGTCACTGGGAAAGAACACCGCAAGATCGAACCCATCACAAAGCACCTCTTCCCATGGCAAGAAAAATCGATCTAGTTGGCCTAACTAAACCAAAGATTCGAAGAAGAAATACGATGCTATAAGCAATCATGCATATAAGAGATCAAAGAAGACTCAAATAATATTCATGGATAGAAACTGATCATGAATTCAAAATTCATCGGATCCCAACAAACACACTGCAAAAGTTTACATCAAATAGATCTCCAAGAGACCATTGTATTGAGAATCATAAGAGAGAGAGAAGAAGCCATCTAGCTACTGCCTACGGACCCGTAGGTCTATGGTGGACTACTCACGCATCATCGGAGAGGCACCTATGAGGAAGATGAACCCCTCCGTGATGGTGTTTAGATTGGATCTCGCGGTTCTGGAACTTGCGGCGGCTGGAATTGTGTTTCGTCGACTCCTCTAGGGTTTTTGGATTTTCTGGGAATTTATAGGCTCGATAGTCGGTTGAGGGGGTGCCCAAGGTGCCCATCCTCCACCAGGCCGTGCCAGGGGGCCTCTGGCGCACCCTGGTGGGGGATGGCCACCCTGGCCCCCCTCTTCTGGTGTTCTTTGGCCCATCTTCTTTCTTCGGGTCCATAAAAAAATCCACAAAAATCCCCGCAGCATTTGGGCTCCATTTGGTACTGATTTTCTGCGAAGTAAAAAAAACAAGCAAAAACAACAACTGGCACTTTGGCACTATGTCAATAGGTTAGTCCCAAAAAATGATATAAAGTTGTAATAAAATGATTGTAAAACATCCAAGAATGATAATATAACAGCATGGAACAAGCAAAAATTATAGATACGTTGGAGACGTATCAAGTGGCTGACAGTTTTAACTGTTCAATCTGAGATGGTACAGTTGATAACTGCTCCAGCACGGTCTTGATGAGTGGCGGGCGTTTTTTGCCGAAGGATACAGCTACAAGCGTTCGTAAACTCCCATCATATAGTTTTTCTGTCAGCGAGTAAACAACTTTAAGCTTTAACAACATATTATGGCCAAGGTTGGCACTCCTGGCACTTGTCATGCAGTCAAAAGCACAGGTCAGCTTAGTATTTTAAGTCGCCAAGCAAGATAAGACGCCTTCTTTGATTCACGAGTTACTTCAATTGAGAACAAGTTTTTGCACTTACCAAAGATGGTGGCTGTCATCTGGGATATCTGTTGTTTTAAGCCGGCAAATTCTTCAATCACCGGCTCAAGCTGTTTCTTAGCGTCTTCTGCACACTTCAGTAAGGCAGTCTTTTCCGACTCAAGATTAGATTTTTCAGCATTAAAATTGCTTTTCAGCTTCTCTAATTCTTCCAAGGCAGACTTTAGTTTTGATTCAGTCTTGTTGCTCTTAGCTTCCAGCGCTTCTACATTTTTTCTTTAAGTCGCCAAAACGCGAATCCTTCAAGTTTAACGCTTCCTGCAAAGAGATTCGAGAGTACATTTGGAAATCATTATTAAACAGGTTTGCTATGATTCAGTTATTCAAGTCCCAAGCACATTGCAAGCAATACACTTGGCACTTGGGGGCTAATGTAGATCATTTCAAAGTGATTATTTACAAGACCCGTCTCATCCTTTCAGGATAAGCCGGCCCTTGGGGGCTACATCCAGATTCTTTCCCAGTGATTGTTTGCAAGACCAGGCTCATCCTTTCAGGATAAGCCGGTCCTTTGGGGCTACATACAGATTCTTTCAAAGTGATTGTTTGTAAGACCCGGCTCATCCTTTCAAGATAAGCCGATCCTTGGGGGCTGCATGGGTACATATTTATGAAACGAAAAAGGGTTAAAGTTCGTACCTCATACTTCTGCTTCATCATATTTACTAAGCCGGCTTCCATATCATGGCTTGTATGAAGGTGGTTTAGGTAGCCTGCATGCAGCTCGCTTGCACTAAAATACGCATAATCTGGCAGATCCAGTTTGGCCTTGCATTTCTCTAACAAAGGTGGCTCTTCTTTATGCTTAGTCAATACAGTTGAGGCTCCTCGTGTTTTATAACACGCCCCAGTGATGACAACGTCAGCATCGCTTTTCTCAAAAGGGATTTCATCAATTGGTTGGAGAGGAATTGGACTTGGCGGGTCACAAATGTTGGCCGAGTCAGCGTCAGTATCCATGGCCTCAGAAAATACTTCATCAGCCTGTAGAGGAGGATTGTCTTGCTGGGGAATAGGGTCTTCAGAACTTTGGATTGGGGCCTCAGGGAGCTTTGGCGCCTCTTTCTCCATCTCAGAGATCTTGGTAGAGCCGCCCACCTTCTGTTTCTTGCTCATTTTTGCCTTAGCCCTGTGATAAGAGTAGACAAGCTTGTGAGAACATGAGAATGAATTTTAGATATCAACAAGGGCAAAATCCTTACCCATGATTAACAATGAAGGCGGGCAGCTGCGTGCCGGTTGAGTCGCCAGATGACGGAGGCGTTTCCTGATAATTAAAGTCGGACGGATTAAGCAGGTCGTTGCATGAGGCTAGCACGTGGAAGAAATAAAAGTAGGACTATGAAGTACCTCATTGCGGCATTTTCGAGGAGCTGGTGTGTTGGATAAGCCGGCTACTAGATCTTCAGAGCCGCCGCTCCGGGTCTGACGCTTAGAATCATGTTGTTGCTTCTTCAAAAGAAAGTTGGGATCCAAGTGAGCAAGAGGGTGTGAAAATTTTACTTTCCGGATGACCCGCTGTGTTTTCTCTCTTGGCAAAGGTTCTGAGTCGGAGGAGATGGTAGTTACCTCTGTTGCGTCGGTTCGGCTTGTTTCTGCTTCACCCTGAGAGGAGTCAGCATCAATAAGTTGCATGAAAAGAAGGCCAAGGGAGTCAAGTTCTACCTCCGAATCATCCAGTTCGAGTAGTTCTTGGGTTGTTTGCTTCTTAGGACGGCCCGGACCACGGGGTTTAGCTGCTTTGATCTTCTTCTTCATAGTGGAGGTTGCAGTTATCCTTTTCTTCCAGAAGGAAGAGTCGTCCTACATACATAAATACGTTGGCAGAAAGTTAAAAGAGATGTCAAGTGCAAAATCTGGACGAAAAAGACAAAGATTAACTCAAAGAGTCTTACTGCGGGAGACGGGTTGAGAACGCAGAAAGGGTTCAAACCCGCTTTATTGCAAGCTTCTTGAGTTTCTCCAAGAAGTGATTTGACAATTAAGTTGATTTCTTTATCCGACAAAGGCGTCTGGTTGTAGCGCTGAGGGTCATCCACATTGCCAGTATATTGGCACATTAAGCCACCACGCCGGCTCAGCGGCAAAATCCTCTAGGAAACCTAGCAGCGGGTCAAATCAACTCCGGTTAACCTATTGGCTATTAAAGCCCTGATCTTTGAAAATGTGTGAGCATATTGAACGCATTCTGTGGTGGTTAACTGGTCTAGAAGCTCAGTAGTGGTGCAGAGCCGGTAGGGGCGATAACCCGGCAAGGGATTCTCTTCAGCCGGAGCGGTGTCTCTGCAATAGAACCAAGTGCGGTTCCAATTTTTGGGATGGCTGGGCAGAGCGGCTGAGGGAAAAGTTACATCTCTCCCTTCTCT
The DNA here is from genome assembly GCA_039707655.1 of Elymus sibiricus. Lineage (NCBI taxonomy): Eukaryota > Viridiplantae > Streptophyta > Magnoliopsida > Poales > Poaceae > Elymus > Elymus sibiricus. Next base: position 327,009,508 of record CM077671.1, read on the forward strand.
GGATGGAAACGCCTCCGAGTTCAAGACTTGGTCCATCTGTTATCTCAGTCTAGCGGTTGATATAAAAGAAATCTCTGAAAAGATCAACAGTGGGCTCTTCTTGCAGATACGCTTCACAGAGTACTTGAAATTGGCACAGGTTGGTGACGGAATTGGGGCCAATGTCTTGAGGGTGAAGTTTGTAAAAATGCAAGGCGTCCCGGAAAAATCTTGACCTGGGCGGTGAGAAACCACGGAGAAGATGATCCGTAAAAATAACAACTTCCCCCTCCTCGGGTTTGGGAGTAGTTTCTGGACCAGGGACCCGCCAGTGGATGGTTTCTTTAGCCGGTAAAACCCCCATAGTTACATATTCGTTAAGCATTAGCTCAGAAACTCCGGAGGCTACCCAATCGCAAGAAGAGGGAGCCTTAGCCATGATCGACCGGGTTAAAAGCTGTGGAAAGGTATAAGATTATGGCGGGTCAGGAGTGCTACATGACAAGCCAGTTGTGATTATAAGACGGCAATGCTACTTGGCGGGCCATCAATAAATTATGAGCCGCCTTTGGCTGCAGGAGTGAGGTGCATTAAAGTATGAATATGGCGGGTTATATTGCGCCAGGATGAGCCAGCAGCGTGGTGGCGGGTCAAAACGCAGAGAATACTGAAAATATTGCAAAGTGTGGGCAAACAAGTTTCACAAGTTACAGCTACAGTTATGGATCTACAGACGAAGATAAAAGGGGAATAATTACTAACCCTAAAAAACAGTAATGGAAGAACTAGCAGGCAATGTGCTGATTCTGGGGAAGAAGCGATCTACTCAGGGTACAAATTGGATGCTAAACTAGTACCGCGTTTGTTTTGCTAATATTTCCAGGTCAGAAGTGTTTTCTCCTTTCAATCGAAAGGGATGAACTGAGAAGAACTGCGACGAACCATAAGAACTCAAGTGACCTAATGCGGATCTGAGAAAGCCGGGGGATGGAACATGATAAGATGAAAATGAACAGGCGCGTGCCGCTGAGCTCTGGTGGCAACAGGTTGATGTAGCTGCCCCGACGGGGTGGATGGCGCGATTCGGCTGAGGTGGCGGAGCTCCGGTCACAACGAGTGTCGCGAGGAGGAAGAAGAAGATGCGGTGGGGGAAAGGTGAGAAGGTCAGGGGCCCCCGTGCTTATTTATAATAGGAAAGAGGGGGTGGAACAGTAACAACCAGGTGCGAGAATCGAGGAGTCACGATAATGACTGTAACCAAAGAAGCGCCTCGATTTTCAGAATGGTTGGTTAATGCAAAGATCCGTGGTGATGTCATGAGGATTTTTCTGGATTTATTAGAGATGATGTCATCCTTTTTTTACATGGCGGGTTGTGAAGATTTGATTGAGATTAAGCAGTTATGAGAAACAAGGATACTCGCCATCATTTGGGATGGACGGTTGACATGCACAAGTACAAATCAATCTGGGGCCTAATGTTGGGGATATGACCCCACGATATAACCTACCCAGGAGGGGCCGGGTTAGGTGGTTGGCGACTTAACAGTAAAGCCTTAAACAGGCCTAAAGACCAAGACAAGCCAAGAGGGTGATTCACCAGGCGGGCTGGCTGAGGCCCCGAACCGGAAGACGGTGCGTGACCCGGAGATGTAGGCAGTCTGGGGTGACTTGCCGGAGAAGGCAAGGCGACTTAGAGAGGAGATCGGTTGCGAATATAACTCAGTCCGGACTCTTGTAAGCCCAGGGCCTCGACCTGTGTATACAAAGACGAGTCCCTGCGGCGGCTTAGGGTAAGAAACAATCAATCGAGAGCTAGGTCAAGCAAAACCGCTCCCTTGTAATCGATACCCAATCAATACAATACAAAGCAGGACGTAGGCTTTTACCTCTATTGTGAGGGGCCGAACCTGGGTAAACTCGTGTCTTTCATCCCGATCAACCCTTTCGAGCAAGTCACTGTAGCGATGGCCTCACCCCTAAGTCCTTTCACTAGGGCATCTGCCGTGACAAAACCATGACAGAGGTGGTGGTGTGTTAAGGCCATGTATTTCTTCAATAGGTGGTAAATTCTTAACATCCTTAGCTTTAATTCCATTTTCCTTCATTGATTTCTTTGCCTCTTGCATATCTTCAGGACTGAGAAATAAGATACCCCTCTTCTTCGGAGTGGGTTTAGGAGATGGTTCAGGAAGAGTCCAATCATCATAATTCTTCAATACGTTATTCAATAATTCCTCAGCTTGTTCAATAGTTCGTTCCCTGAAAACACAACCAACACAACTATCTAGGAAATCCCTAGAAGCATCAGTTAGTCCATTATAGAAGATATCAAGTATTTCATTTTTCTTGAGAGGGTGATCAGGCAAAGCATTAAGCAATTGGAGAAGCCTCCCCCAAGCTTGTGGGAGACTCTCTTCTTCAATTTGCACGAAGTTAAATATTTCCTGTAAGGCAGCTTGTTTCTTATGAGCAGGAAAATATTTTTCAGAAAAATAGTAGATCATATCCTGGGGACTACGCACGCAACCAGGAGTAAGAGTATTGTACCATGTCTTAGCATCACCCTTTAATGAGAACGGAAATAACTTAAGGATGTAATAGTAGCGAATCTTCTCATCATGAGCAAAGAGGGTGGCTATATCATTCAGTTTAGTAAGGTGTGCCACTACAGTTTCAGTTTCATAGCCATGGAAAGGATCAGATTCAACCAAAGTAATTAACTCTGGGTCGACAGAGAATTCATAGTCCTTATCGGTAACAAAGATAGGTGAAGTAGCAAACTTAGGATCACATTTCATTCTAGCATTCAAAGTCTTTTCCTTGTACTTGCGTAGCAATTTCTTAAGATCGTTTCTATCCTTGCAAGAAAGAATTTCTCTAGTTACCTCCTCATCCATAACATAACCTTCAGGTATCTTAGGCATTTCAAATCAAGGAGAACTAGGATTAATAGGTGTTTCATAGTCGTCGTCAGTTTCATAGGCTTCATCAGTTTCAGCAATCTCATCAGTTTCAGTAATTTCATTCTCTTTAGCTCTAGCAATTTGTTCATCAAGAAATTCACCTAGTGGCACATTATCATCAAGCATGGTACTAGCATCACCATAAGCATCATTCATAGCAGAAGTAGCATCATCAATCACTTGCGACATATCAGGATTACTAGCATGTGGTGGTGTTGCAAGCTTACTCATAACAGAAGGTGAATCCAGTACAGGGCTAGATGGCAGTTCCTTACCTCCCCTCGTCTTAGAGGGAAAAATCTTGGTCTTTGGATCCTTCAGATTCTTCATAGTGATAAATTGATATAAATCCCAAGTGACTCAACAAATATAGATATGCTCCCCGGCAACGGCGCCTGAAAAAGGTCTTGATAACCCACAAGTATAGGGGATCGCACCAATTTTTGAGGGTAGAGTATTCAACCCAAATTTATAGATTCGACACAAGGGAAGCCAAAGAATATTTGCGAGTATTAGCAGCTGAGTTGTCAATTCAACCACACCTGGAGATTAAATATCTGCAGCAGAGTGATCAGTAGCACAGTAATATGATAGTTTTGATAGCAGTAGTAGCAGTAACAGTAACGGTAGCAGTCATAGCAATAGTTTTGTAGTAGTTGGAACAGTAGCAGCAGCAGTAGTAACTTAGCAAGAACAATAAGTGGAAAACTCGTAGGCACTGGATTGGTGAACTCGTTGGATGACATTCGTCATGTAACAGTCATAACCTAGGGCGATACAAAACTAGCTCCAGTTCATCAATGTAATGTAGGCATGTATTCCGTAAGTAGTCATACGTGCTTATGGAAAAGAACTTGCATGACATCTTTTTTCCTACTCCCGTGGCAGCGGGGTCCATAAGGAAACTAAGGGATATTAAGGCCTCCTTTTAATAGAGAACCGGAACAAAGCATTAACACACGGTGAATACATGAACTCCTCAAACTACGGTCATCACCGGAAAGTATCCCAAATATTGTCACTATGGGGTTTACGGATCATAACACGTAATAGGTGCATATGACTAGGCAAGATCGGATCAAGAACATAGATATAATGATGATAACATAAACGGTTCAGATCTGAAATCATGGCACTCGGGCCCTAGTGACAAGCATTAGGCATAGCAAAGTCATAGCAACATCAATCTCAGAACATAATCGATACTAGGGATCAAGCCCTAACAAAACTAACTCTATTACATGATGAATCTCATCCAAATCCTCACCGACCAGCAAGCCTACGAAGGAATTACTCACTACTGGTGGGGAGCATCATGGAATTGGCGATGGAGAAGGGTTGGTGATGACGAAGACCGAAGATTCCCCTCTCCGGAGCCCCGAACGGGCTCCAGATCTGGCCTCCCGATGAAGAACAGGAGGTGGCGGCGGCTCCGTATCGTAAAACGCGATGAAATTTTCTGTTTGATTTTTTTCTCCAAAAATAGGAATTTATAGTGGCGGAATTAGGGTCAGTGGGGCCACGAGGTGGGCACAACCCACCAGGGCGCGCCTAGGGGGCCTAGCACGCCCCGGTGGGTGCTGCTCACCCTGGCCCCCTCTTCGGTAGATTTTGGCTCCGATAATTCTTATATATCCTGAAATAATTCTCCAAAAAGTTTCGTTCTGTTCCGAGAACTTTTATTTATGCACAAAAACAACACCATGGTAGTTCTGCGAAAAACAGCGTCAGTCCGGGTTAGTTCCATTCAAATCATGCAAATTAGAGTCCAAAACAAGGGAAAAAGAGTGAGAAAAAGTAGATACGTTGGAGACGTATCACAGCCGCCTAGCCTCGACCCACCGCTGGACGTCGCGATGCCGCCACCGTAGCCACACCTACTCGTCGCGTCGCTTAGCCATCAGCCGCCGCCGTGGAACCCGTTGTCTGCACCACCGTCATCCTAAGCGGAGGAGAAGGCACCGCACTACCACGCCCCGCCGCCACCGCCAGCTGCCCAAGCTTAGCCCGGCCGCATCCTTCGGCGGCGGCTGACGTGGCTTGAGACTGCGTCGGTGTTTCCCCAAAGAGGAAGGGATGATGCAGCACAGCGACGGCAAGTATTTCCGTCAGTTATGAAACTAAGGTATCGAACAAGTAGGAGGATCACGCAACACCATGTAAACAGTACCTGCACACAAAGAACAAATACTTGCAACCCGACGCGAAAGAGAGGTTGTCAATCTCTCCACGGTAAAAAGATAGATTAGATTGTAGATTGGATAAATAGATCTCGCAAGAACAGAAAATAAAAGAGGCAAATAAAAAGTGCAGCAAGGTATTTTTGGGTTTTTGGAATAGTAGATCTGAAAACAAAAGCGGCAAAAAGATAGATCGGAAAGCAATATGTTGAAAAAGTTGACCCGGGGGCCGTAGGTTTCACTAGTGGCTTCTCTCATGAGTATAGCACACGGTGGGTGAACAAATTACTATTGGGCAATTGATAGAAGATGAAATAATCATGATGATATCCAAGGCGATGATCATTATATACGCATCACATCCAAGATTAGTAGACCGAAACGATTCTGCATCTACTACTATTACTCCACACATTGGCCGCTATCCAGCATGCATCTAGTGTATTAAGTTCATGGAAAAACGGAGTAATGCAATAAGAACGGTGACATGATGTAGACAAGATCTATTCATGTAGGAATAGACCCCATCTTGTTATCCTTAATAGCAACGATACATGCGTGCCTCGCTGCCCCTTCTGTCACTGGGAGAGGACATCGCAAGATCAAACCCAACACAAAGCACCTCTTCCCATGGTAAGAAAAATCGATCTAGTTGGCCTAACTAAACCAAAGATTCGAAGAAGAAATACGAGGCTATAAGTAATCATGCATATAAGAGATCAAAGAAGACTCCAATAATATTCATGGATAGAAACTGATCATGAACTCAAAATTCATCGGATCCCAACAAACACACCGCAAAAAGTCATTACATCAAATAGATCTCCAAGAGACCATTGTATTGAGAATAAAAAGAGAGAGAGAAAGCCATCTAGCTACTGCCTACGGACCCGTAGGTCTATGGTGGATTACTCACGCATCATCGGAGAGGCACCAATGTGGATGATGAACCCCTCCGTGATGGTGTTAGATTGGATCTCGCGGTTCCGGAACTTGCGGCGGCTGGAAGTATTTTTCGTCGACTCCTCTAGGGTTTCTGGAATATTTGGGTATTTATGGAGCTCAGAGGCGGTGGAGAAGGTTCCCGAGGCGGCCACAACCCACCAGGGCACGCCCGGGGCCCCTGGCACACCCTGGTGTCTTGTGGGCGGCCTGGGCTCCCTCTTGGTTACTTCTTTGTCCCACTGGCCTCCTTCTGGTCCAAAAAAAATCTCCAAAAAGTTTCGTCGCGATTGGACTCCGTTTGGAACTGATATTCTGCGAAGTAAAAAACAAGCAAAAAACAACAACTGGCACTTGGCACTATGTCAATAGGTTAGTCCCAAAAAATGATATAAAGTTGCTATAAAATGATTGTAAAACATCCAAGAATGATAATATAATAGCATGGAACAAGCAAAAATTATAGATACGTTGGAGACGTATCAGCATCCCCAAGCTTAATTCCTACTCGTCCTCGAGTAGGTAAATGATAAAAACAGAATTTTTGACGTGGAATGCTGCCTAACATGTTCATCACATATTCTTTTCTTTTGTAGCATGGACATTTGGACTTCTAGATGGTTCAAAGCAATAGTCTAGTTTTGACATAAAGACTTTAATACTCAAGCATGCTAACAAGCAACCATGTCTTCCAAAATATCAACACTAAAGAAAGTTATCCCTAGCCCATCATGCTCAATCATTGATCCATTCATGAAACACACTCAAATATTAACTAGAGCCAATGCACAAGTATGATCCTAGTGCCCCCTAGTTGGTGCTTTATAAGAGAAGATGGAGACTCAAATAAAAAATAAAAAATGCATAAAGTAAATAGATAGGCCCTTCGCAGAGGGAAGTAGGGATTTGTAGAGGTGCCAGAGCTCAAAGCATAAATTGAGAGAGAAAAATAATTTGGGTGGCATGCCTTTCCTGTCAACGAAAACGACAAAGTAAAGTTTATTCCATGCTAGATACATCATAGGCGGTTCCCAAACATATAGTAAAGTTTATTCCTTTTTCCACCATTCTTTCACAATCCATGGCTATCCATATCCACGGTTGCCTTCCATACCAACACCTTCCAAGGAATTTATTATTTGACAACATAAAGTAAATTTCTTTTTCATTTCGGGACTGGTCATCCCTATTACCGCCGTACTCTAGTGCAATGACAAGTGAATAAACACTCATCTTGAGAATAACACATCTAGCATGGAAAAATATTGGACACCCCCTACTGTTTCATGAGCGGTACGAGCACACATAAAGGAAATTCATTTTGAAAATTAGAGATGGCACATACAAATTTGCTTAGAACGGCATGGAAATACCACATATAGGTAGGTATGGTGGACTCATAAGGCAAAACTGGGTTTAAGGATTTTGGATGCACAAGTAGTATTTCTACTTAGTATAAGTGGAGGCTAGCAAATAGATTGAGAAGCAACCAACCAAGAAACGAAAATTCACATAAACGGGCATTGAGCATAACTAACACCGAATAATGCACCATAAGTAGGATGTAATTTCATTCCATAACTATTAACTTTCGTGCTTTCATAGGGAATCACAAACCTTAACACCAATATTCTTACTAAAGCACGATTACTCACCAACATGACTCACATATCACTATCATCATGTCTCAAAACTATTACAAGGAATCAAGTTTAATTTGTCCAATGATCTTCATGAAAGTTTTTATTATATCCTTATTGAATATCTATCACTTTGGGACTAGTTTCATATATTGCCATTGCTTTTGACAAGCTCAAATAAATTTAAGTGAAGAACATGAGCATAAAAGTTTCATCTTTCAAAATAATATAAGTGAAGCATGAGAGGATTTCTTCAAAATTTACTAACTCTCAAATTTATCTAAGTGAAGCATGAGAGTGTTTCTTCAAAATTTCAAAGCACACCGTGCTCAAAAAGATATAAGTGAAGCACTAGAGCAATTCCATAGCTCAAAAACTTTAAGTGAAGCATAAAGAGCAATTCTAACAAATCATAACATAATTTTGGCTCACTCAAATAGGTGTGTCCAGCAAGGATACTTGTGAAAAACTAAAAATAAAATCAAGCAAAGACTCAAATAATACAAGGCGCTCCAAGCAAAACTCATGATATGTGACAAATAAAAATATAGCTCCATATAAAATACCGATGGTCGTTAGAAGAAAGAGGGGATGCCACTCGGGGCATCCCCAAGATTATTTGCTTGTTTCTCCTTGGATATTATCTTGGGGGTTCTGTAGCATCCCCAAGCTTAGGTTCTTTTCACTCCTGATTCCTTCATCCATCGTGATCTCACCCAAAACTTGAAAACTTTAATCACACAAAAGTCAACAAAACCTTCGTGAGATCCGTTAGTATAATAAAGCAAATCACCACTTTAAGTACTGTTGCAAACTCATTCAAATTTTATTATTTCATTATAACTACTGTATTTTAACTTTACCATGGCTTATACCCTTCAATACAAACCATAGATTCATCAAAACAAGCACACAATGCAACGAAAACAGAATCTGTCTTAAACAGAACAGTCTGTAGTAATCTGTACTCTGACCATACTAATGTAACTCTAAAAATTCTGAAAAATTAGTACAACGTAAATAATTTGTATATGGACACTGTGTTAAAATTTCAGCTCATTATCACTCTCCAGTAAAAAATGAAAATTCACGCACTGGAGTCAAAGTTTCCGTTTCATATTCAGCATTGTTTCTACTCATCTTATGAATCATCCTAAAGGCTTTACTTGGCACAAAAACTAAATAAAACATAAAAACCACAATCATAACAGAGGCATAATTGTGTCAACACTCAAAAACATAAATAAAAAGATGAAAATAAATTTGTTCATTGGGTTGCCTCCCAACAAGCGCTATCGTTTTACGCTCCTCGCTAGGCATAATGCATAGATTCAAGTATTGTCATCTTTGGTTTTTGCTCCATAGGATGCTCTCATGATTGATTCATATGGTGGCTTAATTCTTGTTCTAGGGAAGTTTTCCATCCCCTTTCTTAGTGGAAACTGAAATTTAATATTGCCTTCCTTCATATCAACCACGGCACCTATAGTGCGTAAAAACGGTCTACCAAGTATAATGGGACAAGACGGATTACAATCAATATCAAGAAAAATAAAATCTGTGGGCACATAGTTCCTATTTGCAAGAATAATAACATCATTAATTCTTTCCAAAGGCTTTTTAATAGTAGATTCCGCCAAGTGCAAATTAAGAGAATATTCTTCAATATTGGTAAGACCAAGCACATCACATAGAGATTTCGGAATCATGGAAACACTAGCACCCAAATCACATAAAGCAAAGCACTCATAATTTTTAATCTTGACCTTAATGGTAGGTTCCCACTCATCATGTAGTTTTCTAGGAATTGAAATCTCTAACTACAACTTTTCTTCAAAAGATTTCATCATGGCATCAACAATATGTTTAGTAAAAGCTTTATTTTGTTCATAAGCATGGGGTGAATTTAACATGGATTGCAGCAAAGAAATAAATTCAATCAAGGTGCAACTATCATAATTAAAATCTTTGCAATCCAAAATAGTGGGCATGTCACTAGTTAAAGTTTTGACCTCTTCAAACCCACTTTCATCAATTTTTTCATCAAGATTTTCACACTCCAAATTATTGGGACGCCTTCTAGCTAATGTTGACTCTACTTCAGTCCCTTCATCATAAATTTTAATATTAATAAACAAGGAATCAATAGAAGAAACACCAATCACCTTAAGATCTTCATCATTTTTATGAAGGCAATCACTAGAAAACGCTTTTTCTAAGAATTCTCTTTTAGGTCTAAGCATAGCGGTTCTTTTCTTACTTTCATCCGTAGAAACATATAAAGCTTTAATTGATTCATCAATCTTAGGTGCAAAAGCTTTCAACTTGAGATTTTCTACATCATGAGAAATTCTATCAATGCTTCTAGACATATCATCAATCTTATTCAACTTTTCTTCTATCGTAGTATTGAAAATCTTTTGCGCATTGATAAATTCTTTAATATTACTCTCAAGATCAGAGGGGTTCCTACTATTATTGTAAGAAGAATTACCATATGAATTACCATAATTATTAGAGGAATTTACAGGAAAAGGCCTAGGATTAAAATTACCTCTATAAGCGTTGTTATTCAAATTGTTTCGCGAGACGAAGTTCACATCTACGGAATCACAATTTTGCTCAATCAAAGTAGACAAAGGCACACCATTAAGATCAATAGGAGCATTTTTACTAGCAACCAACTTCATTAAAGCATCAACTTTTTCACTCAAAGTACTAATTTCTTCAACCGAATTAACCTTTTTGCTAGTAGGTGCTCTTTCAGTATGTCATTGTGAATAATTTGCCATAATATTATCTAGCAATTTAGTAGCTTCACCCAAAGTAATTTCCATAAAAGTACCACCCACGACGGAATCTAAAAGATTTCTAGAGACAAAATCCAATCCCGCATAAAAAATTTGTATGATCATCCAAAGATTGAAACCATGAGTAGGACAATTTCCTAGCATCAATTTCATTCTTTCCCAAAATTGTGCAACATGTTCATGCTCAAGTTGCTTAAAATTCATGATTTGTGTTCTAAGGGAAATAATTTTTGTGGGCGAAAAATACTTAGTAATAAAAGCATCCTTGCACTTATTCAAAGAATCGATACTATTGCGAGGCAAAGAAGAAAACCAATTTTTTGCACGGTCCCGCAAGGAGAAAGGAAATAATTTCAACTTCACTATATCATTGTCCACATATTTTTTATTTTGCATATCACACAATTCTACGAATGTGTTTAGATGGGACGCGGCATCCTCATTAGGAGTACCGGAAAATTGATATTTCATGACAAGATTCAACAAAGCGGCATTAATATCACAAGACTCCGCACTAGTGGCGGGAGGAGCAATCAGAGTGCTAATAAAATCATTGTTATTGGTATTGGAAAAATCACACAATTTGGTATTTTCTTGAGTCATCGCGACTACGCAAACAAGATAGCAAGCAAACAAGAGATCTGGCGAGAAAAAGGCAAACAAAAAAGTGGGCGAATAAAACGAGAAATTTGGTGAAGTGGGGGAGAGGAAAACGAGGGGCAAATGGCAAATAATGTAATTGCAAGGAGATGAGATTGGTGATTAGGCACCTGATAGATGTTGATGATGTCTCCTCGGCGCCAGAGATCGGCACGTTGAAGAGACTGCTACCTCCCCGGCAACGGCGCCAGAAATTCCTTTGACGTGGCTTGAGACTGCGTCGGTGTTTCCCCAAAGAGGAAGGGATGATGCAGCATAGCGACGGTAAGTATTTCCCTCAGTTATGAAACCAAGGTATCGAACCAGTAGGAGGATCACGCAACACTATGTAAACAGTACCTGCACACAAAGAACAAATACTTGCAACCCTCGCGAAAGAGAGGTTGTCAATCTCTCCACGGTAAAAAGATAGATTAGATTGTAGATTGGATAAATAGATCTCGCAAGAACACAAAATAAAAAAGGCAAATAAAAAGTGCAGCAAGATATTATTGTGTTTTTGTAATAGTAGATCTGAAAACAAAAGCGGGAAAAAGATAGATCGGAAAGCAATATGTTGGAAAAGTAGACCCGGGGGCCGTAGGTTTCACTAGTGGCTTCTCTCATGAGTATAGCACACGGTGGGTGAAAAAATTATTGTTAGACAATTGATAGAAGATCAAATAATCATGACGATATCCAAGGCGATGATCATTATATAGGCATCACGTCCAAGATTAGTAGACCGAAACGATTCTGCATCTACTACTATTACTCCACACATCGACCGCTATCCAGCATGCATCTAGTGTATTAAGTTCATGGAAAAACGGAGTAATGCAATAAGAACGGTGACATGATGTAGACAAGATCTATTCATGTAGCAATAGACCCCATCTTGTTATCCTTAATAGCAACGATACATGCGTGCCTCGCTACCCCTTCTGTCACTGGGAGAGGACACCGTAAGATCGAACCCATCACAAAGCACCTCTTCCCATGGAAAGAAAAATCGATCTAGTTGGCCTAACTAAACCAAAGATTCGAAGAAGAAATACGAGGCTATAAGTAATCATGCATATAAGAGATCAAAGAAGACTCAAATAACATTCATGGATAGAAACTGATCATGAACTCAAAATTCATCGGATCCCAACAAACACACCGCAAAAAGTCATTACATCAAATAGATCTCCAACAGACCACTGTATTGAGAATCAAAAGAGAGAGAGAACGCCATCTAGCTACTGTCTACGGACCCGTAGGTCTATGGTGGACTACTCACGCATCATCGAAGAGGCACCAATGAGGATGATGAACCCCTCCGTGATGGTGTTAGATTGGATCTCGCGGTTCTAGAACTTACGGCGGCTGGAAGTATTTTTTTTGTCGACTCCTCTAGGGTTTTTGGAATATTTGGGTATTTATAGAGCTCAGAGGTGGCCGAGAAGGTTCCCGAGGCGGCCACAACCCACCAGGGCACGCCCGGGGCCCCTGGCGCGCCCTGGTGTCTTGTGGGCGGCCTGGGCTCCCTCCTGGTTACTTGTTTGGCCCATTGGCCTCCTTCTGGTCCAAGAAAAATCTCCAAAAAGTTTCATCCCGATTGGACTCCGTTTGGTACTGATATTCTGCGAAGTAAAAAACAAGCAAAAAACAACAACTGGCAATTGGCACTATGTCAATAGGTTAGTCACAAAAAATGATATAAAGTTGCTATAAAATGATTGTAAAACATCCAAGAATGATAATATAACAGAATGGGACAAGAAAAAATTATAGATATGTTGGAGACGTATCAGCGGCGAGGGGTTGTTGAGGGGGGGAGGGGCGCGGCCCGTGGCGGATAGGTTCCCCTCATGCAGCCCATGAGAGCGATGCGGGTGGTGGGGTGGGGTAAACTTGACGAGTTTAAGCGAAAAATTATGCTATTGTCAATGTTCAAATGTATGGAATGGTGCATATCTTTGGTTCTTTTTTGTTGTTGTTTGGTCAATAGATGGATCAATGTATATGCTAACGGGTTTATTTTATAGATGGAGAAAGTTAAAAAAAACCAAGGGACCCAGAGCAAACTTGGACAGTGTGGCACAAACCATTTTTATGGATGTGTGCGCAGAGGAGGTGCGAGTTAATCACCGCTCAGGCACTGATACGTCTCCAACGTATCAACTTTTCCTCACTCTTTTGCCCTTGTTTTGGACTCTAATTTGCATGATTTGAATGGAACTAACCCGGACTAACGTTGTTTTCAGCAGAACTGCCATGTTGTTGTTTTTGTGCAGAAATAAAAGTTCTCGGAATGGAACAAAACTTGTTGGAGAATTATTTCAGAATATATAAGAATTATTGGAGCCAAAATCGACCAAAGAGGGGGGCCAGGGTGAGCAGCACCCACCAGGGCACGCCAGGCCCCCTGGGCTCGCCCTGGTGGGTTGTGCCCACCTCGTGGCCCCACTGACCCTAATTCTGCCATTATAAATTCTTATTTTTGGAGAAAAAAATCAGAGAGAAAGTTTCATTGCTTTTTACAATACGGAGCCGCCGCCAGCTGTCAGGGCCGGTTTTCCAACAAAACATTTATTGAAAAACCGCCCTAATAGTCTGGCCAGTACAGAAAATCCTTCTTACTGGTAGACAAATCCTTGATACAGAAATCCAGTAGTACTTAATATTATACAGGGTTGAGCGGAGGCTGCTCAACAATTTATTACAAGCACGCCAATATTACACATAATGGCGGATATGTCACAATGGATGTGGTGGCATAACTACTGACTCGTAAAAAATAAAAAGAGTGGTGGGTATGTCACAGTGGAGTGGGTGGCATAGCTCTAATATCTTACAGCGCATCAAGCGTCGGGGTGAGGCTTGATGATTTTATTTGGGTGGCGGAAGCGTATATAAAACAAGTGACAACTCCAAGATCGCAAGAGACTGACTGGGATTCCTCTAGGCGTCGAACTCGCTATCGAACTCCTCATCCATAAGATCGCCTTCGTCAACATCTGACCAAGACAATAGCCAGGGACAAGCCAGTGAGTACTTTGAATGTACTCGCAAACAGTTTGGACATAAGATATAACAAATGCAAACATGATGCACATGAACAGATTAGCAATACACACATAGGCATTTAAATTTGCACAGCAAAAATAAAGAAAGGAAGTCGGGCGGTAGTCCTCCCGAAATCCCAATAAAAAAAATAGAAGAAGACCAATCGGGTGTCTGAAGCGACGCCTAAAAAGGTAAGAAATAAAAGACATGCCTCAGTCGGGCGTCGGGGCGACACCACATAAAGGGCTTATATAAAAAGTAATTGACAAGCAGGCCACAGTTGGACGTCTGAGCGACATCACATAAAGGGCTTATATCAAAAGTAAATGACAAGCATGCCACAGTCGGACGTCTGAGCGACATCACATAAAGGGCTTATATTAAAAGTAAATGACAAGCAGGCCACAGTCGGACGTCTGAGCGACATCTCATAAAGGGCTTATATTAAAAGTAAATGACAAGCAGGCCATAGTCGGACGTCTGAGCGACATCTCATAAAGGGCTTATATTGAAAAGTAAATACAGCAGTGCCACAGTCGGGCGTCTGAAGCGACGCCACATAAAGGGCTTATATCAGTAACATTAAAAATACGAGTAATCCAGGAGGTAACACCATCCCAAGGAATACCCGGCATATCACAATAATAAACATGTTAGTCCATCCACAGGAATAACATTCAGCCAAATTTACTTCTGTTGTTTAACATATTAGTTCTCCAGAGACTGACACTGAGACCGACACTTGACCTGTCAACCAACATCCTTGACCGTGGACACGGCTACTCGAATAGTTTTGACTCTGCAGAGGTTGTACTCTTTACCCACAGTCAACGGATTTCAGTAGTCACAAAGGACTAGTTCCGTCTACGGTATTTTAGAAGAAAACACATCTAACCAGTACACACCCATTTTTCATCCCGCTGCCAGGAATCACCCTAGGCAACGTTCAAGAAAAACCTTAAGACGGGGAGGCCACTACCTCGAATAGCATGGGATCAAATTTATATCGCGCGCTCTAAGGGGTGCCCCCCTCTCGGTCCAACCGGAAACACCCATGCCCCCTGACCGGATGACTGGCTTTAATCCATGGCCATGGTACCTTCATCACGGCCCCTCTATTTGGTGTGTCCATGGAAAGAGGTTTGCAACTTACTAAACCGTATTCTTTGCAGAAAACATGTGGCAGCACGATAAGAAGGTGAACGGGGACAAGACTCGATCTATGTCAACACTGGAGTTTAAAGAGTTTTCTTTGTTAATACCGGCATGCTCCAACAATACCGGCGTACAACCTATCATGCCACAACATGACTAGGTTGTCTCATATCTCCTCAAGTTTTGTGGCTCACTTGCAACCCATCATTTAAGAGATATAACATTCTTAATGCTTATATAAACATGCCATGCAAAACACTATGCAAGCAACCATGCAAAACACTCGTCATATCAAAGGTTCAAACGTGCTTGCCTGGTTCCGAGTAGTCGGAGTCTAACTCGGCGAAGTTGACGGCACCGTCTCCTTCTTCGGTATCTACGAAATACACATACGAATTCTAACGTAAATACCGCGCGTGACAAAAAGTTGTTCCAAATATTTTTCAAATAAATACTAAAAAAACTAGACAGAAAAATAAAGATGACAGAAAAAGAATCAACTAAAAATCAGTTTTGGTTTAAAAGATATTAAGGTTTCAAACCCAGGGACCTATCTGCTATAAACAGAAAACTGCCCAGGGGGTTTTCTGAGAAAAGCAGAAAACGCTTCGGAAGCAATACGCCAGCTCCAGAAGGAAAACGCATTTTGCCAGAATACGCCAACAGAAAACGGTTCGAAAAAGAAAAAGAGAGACTGACGAGGGGGTCCCACCCGTCAGGTTTAAACCGGGCTCGCCGGCGCCAGAAGACTGCGGCGATCGCCGGTGACGAACCACGGCGAGACAGAGAGGGAGAGAGGTACCAGTGTGTTCAGGGGAGAGGACCGCGTCGATGAGAGGCGGAAGGGGTCGACGGGGAGCACCACAGCGACGGCCTCTTCCTCTCCGGCGGACGGCGGCGTCGGGCGGTGATGGATCTCACCGGAGAGAGTTGCCGCCACCAAATTGACGCACGGGTTAGAGCGGCTGGTGGATAAGAGGGCTACTGGCAAGATTTGGGCGGCAGGGACGCACTAACCAGGGCGAATCGAGCCGGAGCCCGAAGCGGATCGGGGTGGCCGGAGTCGGAGAATAAGACTCTCCCGAGTCCCTCTGGTGAGCTTGGCGAGGCTAGGAGGATAGGAGGAGAGGTTCTGGAGCTAGAGGAGGCTTGGGGGCTCTATTTATAGCCGGGTCGAGGAGGTGCCCGAGAACGGGATAACTCCGGCGAGCGATTACGGCGAGGCAGAGGTTGGACAGGGGGATTAGGCGACTGTGCATCGCCGGATTGCTCTTCTGGTTACATTTGACGGTTAAGCTCGATCAAATTTGGCTTAGGCTCGAGACTTCGACAGGACGGAGCTCACAGGCTCGACGGCGGCAGAGAGCGCGCTCTGCGCCTCTCTGGCCACGGCGACTGCACCGCAGCGCGCTCTGGCGAATGAGACGGACACGCGGAGGCCGCTGGTGGCTTGGGCGGTGCGGAGGACGGCATTCTGCGACGCTGGCATCTGACGTCCGCCACGGGAGCTGCTGTCGCCGCAGAAGCTGCCGGGACCGACGCGATGGCTCGCCACTGATGCACACATCCGGCCAACCGACCGTGCGGCGATCAGGATAAGAAGGAGGAGCAGGGAGGAAGGAGCCAAGGCAGGCACTGGCGAGATTGACGACGAACCTGACGAGAAACGACACTGTCAACACTGAATCTCTGAACTTTTCTGAATCCTTCGACAGAACAGTGCACTGAACCTGCTCGACGAAATGATTTTGGCACGTGGAAAATTTTTCTGGAGCTGAAACTTGGTGAGGGGGTCTCTTGATGCATCTAGAGGCTCCCTGATGTTTGTCAGAATTTTTGGAAGAAAGAAAATATGAATTCCATCCAAATTTGCAAATCTGGTCCAAACTTGCAGCAACCAGATTTTGAAATTTTTGAACTGTGGACCAGGAGATTTTTGGTGATCTAGGTTGAGGGTTCTAAGGAGAAGCTGGGGAAATTTTCTTGGGGTCAAAGATCACAGAAATCTGGTACTTCCTTTGTAAATCAAAAGAGTCCAGAAAAATGACAGAAAATGATTTGAGGAAGAATTAAATAGAATAAAAATCCCTAAGAGGTTGAAACCTACTGGAATTGGATGCTTGACTTGATCCAAAGAAGATAGGATAGTTTTTGGAAGAAGATCTTTAGAAAAGGTTATGGCAAAGGAGTGACATAGGATTCCTCTTGAATATAAAAGGATAAATCCAATAATAAAGAAATTCTTTTTAATAAAAGCAAAGGCAGAAAAAAAACCAAGATTAATTGTGTTGAAATCACACAAGATGAAAAATCCTCAAGACCAGAACCAAATTTGAGAAAGGTCTCAAAAAGAATTGTCATCAAAAGTCATTTAGAAGGAGATTCTTTTAGAAAAGAAAGATTCAAATAACCTCCTCCAAAACCAAATAAAGAATTTTTGGCAACAACCAAATTAAATTTTTTTGGGGTGTTACTCCAGCTCCTGTTCTTCATCGGTAGGCATGATCTGGAGCCCGTTTGGGGCTCCGGAGAGGGGAATCTTTGGTCTTTGTCACCACCAACCCTTCTCCATCGCCAATTCCATGATGCTCCCCACCGGGAGTGAGTAATTCCTTCGTAGGCTTGCTGGTCGGTGAGGAGTTGGATGAGATTCATCATGTAATCGAGTTAGTTTTGTTAGGGCTTGATCCCTAGTATCCACTATGTTCTGAGATTGATGTTGCTATGACTTTGCTATGCCTAATGCTTGTCACTGGGGCCCGAGTGCCATGATTTCAGATCTGAACCGTTTATGTTATCATCTCTATATCCATGTTCTTGCTCCGATCTTGCCTAGTCATATGCACCTATTACGTGTTATGATCCGTCAACCCCATAGTGACAATATTTGGGATACTTCGCGATGATGACCGTAGTTTGAGGAGTTCATGTATTCACCACGTGTTAATGCTTTGTTCCGGTTCTCTATTAAAAGGAGGCCTTAATATCCCTTAGTTTCCTTATGGACCCCGCTGCCATGGGAGGGTAGGACAAAAGATGTCATGCAAGTTCTTTTCCATAAGCATGTATGAATATTTACGGAATAGATGCCTACATTACATTGATGAACTGGATCTAGTTCTGTGTCGCCCTAGTTTATGACTGTTATATGATGAATATGTTGGAAATATGCCCTAGAGGCAATAATAAAATGGTTATTATTATATTTCCTTGTTCATGATAATCGTTTATTATCCATGCTATAATTGTATTGATTGGAAACTAAAATACATGTGTGGGTACATAGACAACACTGTGTCCCTAGTATGCCTCTAATAGACTAGCTCGCTGATCAAAGATGGTCAAGGTTTCCTAGCCATAGACATGAGATGTCATTTGATAATGGGATCACATCATTAGGAGAATGATGTGATGGACGAGACCCAAACTATGAACATAGCATATGATCGTGTCAGTTTATTGCTATTGTTTTCTGCATGTCAAGTATCTGTTCCTATGACCATGAGATCATGCAACTCACTGACACCGGAGGAATACCTTGTGTGTATCAAACGTCACAACGTAACTGGGTGACTATAAAGATGCTCTACAGGTATCTCCGAGGGTGTCTGTTGAGTTGGCATGGATCAAGACGTCGATTTGTTACTCCATGTGACGGAGAGGTATCTCAGGGCCCACTCGGTAATACAACATCAGAATGAGCCTTGCAAGCAAAGTGACTAAAGAGTTAGCCACGGGATCTTGTATTACGGAATGAGTAAAGAGACTTGCCGGTAACAAGATTGAACTAGGTATAGAGATACCGACGATCGAATCTCGGGCAAGTAACATACCGAAGAACAAAGGGAACATAATACGGGATTAACAGAATCCTTGACATAGAGGTTCAACCGATAAAGATCTTCGTAGAATATGTAGGAGCCAATATGGGCATCTAGGTCCCGCTATTGGTTATTGACCGTAGAGGTGTCTCGGTCATGTCTACATAGTTCTCGAACCCGCAGGGTCTGCACACTTAAGGTTCGGTGACGTTTCGGTATAGTTGAGTTATGTATGTTGGTGACTGAAGGTTGTTCGGAGTCCCGGATGAGATCCCGGACGTCACGAGGAGCTCCGAAATGGTCCGGAGGTAAAGATTGATATATAGGAAAGTGGTGTTTGAACTCCGGAAAAGTTTCGGGCATTTCCGGTAGTGTACCGGGAGTGACGAATGGGTTCCGGGGGCCCACCAAGTGGGGCCCACACACCCCAAGGGGCCACATGGACCTTAGTGGTGGCTCACCAGCCCCTGGTGGGCTGGGCAGCCAGCCCAAGAAGGCCTATGCGCAGGAGAAAGAGGAGAGGGGAGGAATCCTAGTCAGAGTAGGATTCCCCCACGCCCACCTCCTAGTTGGAGGTGGACTCCTCCACCTCTGGTTCGGCCGACCCTAGGGGAGAATCCCTAGGGCGCCAGCCCCTCCCCCTTCCTCCTATATATATTGGAGAAAGAGAGGGCAGCCTCTAGCCCTAATTGCCACATGCTGCCCTCTTCTTCCTCTAGATCGTTTTCTCCTCTAGTCTAGTTTCGGCGGTGCTTAGGCGAAGCCCTGCCGGAATAGTTCCACCACCACCGCTGCCGCGCCATCGCGCTACCGGATGATACGTCTCCAACGTATCTATAATTTATGAAGTATTCATGCCATGTTTACAATAATTTTATATGATTTTATTAGAACTAACCCGGACTCACGTTGTTTTCAGCTGAACTACCATGGTGTCGTTTTTTTTGCAGAAATAAAAGTTCTCGGAATGGACTGAAAATTTACGGAGAATATTTTTGGAAAATATAAAAAATACTGGAGCAAAAAGATACCGGAGAGGAGTCCCGAGGCAGCCACAAGCCTGGGGGGCGCCCCCCCTAGGGCGCGCCCCCCTGGCTTGTGGGTCCCTCGGGAGTCCCCTTGACGTGAGACCGACGCCAAAAATTCCTATAAATACCAAAACCCCCAGAAAGAAACCTAGATCGGGAGTTCCGCCGCCGCAAGCCTCTGTAGCCACGAAAAACCAATCGGGAGCCCGTTCCGACACCCTGCCGGAGGGGGAAACCATCACCGGAGGCCATCTTCATCATCCCGGCGGTCTCCATGACGAGGAGGGAGTAGTTCACCCTCGGGGCTGAGGGTATGTACCAGTAGCTATGTGTTTGATCTCTCTCTCTCTCTTGTTCTTGAGATGGCACGATCTTGATGTACCGCGAGCTTTATTAATATAGATGAATCATATGGAGTTTTCCCCTCTCTATCTTCTTGTGATGAATTGAGTTTTCCCTTTGAAGTTTTCTTATCGGATTGAGTCTTTAAGGATTTGAGAACACTTGATGTATGTCTTGCGATGGGATATCCATGGTGACAATGGGATGTTCTATTGATCCACTTGATGTATGTTTGGGTGATCAACTCGCGGGTTCCGTGACCATGGGAATCTATGCATAGGGGTTGGCACATGTTTTCGTCTTGACTCTCCGGTAGAAACTTTGGGGCACTCTTTGAAATTCTTTGTGTTGGATTGAACATGATGAATCTGAAATTGTGTGATGCATATCGTATAATCAAGCCCATGGGTACTCGTGGTGACATTGGAATATCTAGGTGACATTAGGGTTTTGGTTGATGTGTATCTTAAGGTGTTATTTTAGTACGAACTCTAGGGCTGTTCGTGACACTTATAGGGATAGCTCATAAGATTGATCGGAAAAGATAACTTTGAGGTGGTTTCATACCCTACAATAATTTCTTCGTTTGTTCTCCGCTATTTGTGACTTTGGAGTGAACTCTTTGTCGCACGTGAGGGATTTACATATGATTCAACTATGTCAGTATTGTTGAGAGAACTTGCACTAGTGAAATTATGAACCCTAGGCCTTGTTTTCAAGCATTGCAATACCGTTTTTGCTCACTTTTGTTACTTGCTACCTTGCTGTTTTTATATTTTCAGATTACAAAAACCTATATCTACCATCCATATTACACTTGTATCACCATCTCTTCACCGAACTAGTGCACCTATACAATTTACCATTGTATTGGGTGTGTTGGGGACACAAGAGACTCTTTGTTATTTGGTTGCAGGGTTGTTTGAGAGAGACCATCTTCATCCTACGTCTCCCACGGATTGATAAACCTTAGGTCATCCACTTGAGGGAAATTTGCTACTGTCCTACAAAACTCTGCGCTTGGAGGCCCAACACGAGTCTACAAGAAGATGGTTGCGTAGTAGACATCAAGCTCTTTTCTGGCGCTGTTGCCGGGGAGGTGAGTGCTTGAAGGTATATCTTTAGATCTTGCAATTGAATCTTTTAATTTCTTGTTTTATCACTAGTTTAGTCTATAAAAGAAAACTACAAAAAAAATATGGAATTGAGGTTGCCTCATATGCTTCATCTTTTTAATGTCTTTCGTGAAAATGATGGACAGGAAAATTGTGCTCAAGTGTTAGAAGAAGAAGTTATTAAAATGTTTGGCACTAAATCTTTGTATGATGAGCATGATTGCAATGCTGTTAGTATGAATTCCTTGAATATTCATGATGCTAATGATATGCAAAGCTACAAGCTTGGGGATGCTATGTTTGATGAAGATGATATGTTTAGTCCCCCAAGTTTTGATGAGCAAATTTATTATGATGAAAGCATGCCTCCTATTTATGATGATTATTGTGATGACACGTATGCTATAAAGAATAATGATAACCATGAAACTTGTCATCATGATTTTAATTTTCAATTGGATTATGCTTCTCATGATAGTTATTTTGTTGAGTTTGCTCCCACTATTATGAATGAGAAGAAAATTGCTTACGTGGAGAGTGACAAATTTTCTATGCTTGTGGATCATGAAGATAATTCTTTATGTGATAGTTATGTTGTGAAATTCCTTCATGATGCTACTGAAAACTATTATGAGGGAGGAACATATGCTTGTAGGAATTGCAATAATATCAAGTTTCCTCTCTATGTGTTCCAAGTTTTGAAGTTATGCTTGTTTTGCCTTCCTATGCTAGATGATTCTTGTTCCCATAAATTGTTTCCTCACAAAATCCCTATGCATAGGAAGTGAGTTAGACTCAAATGTGCTTGTCATGAGATTCATGATGCTCTTTTGCATGTTATAATTATTATTCCTATGTGAGTATCATTGAAATCATCATGCCTTGCTAAAAGGCATTAAAGAAAAGCGCTTGTTGGGAGGCAAACCAACACTTTTACTTTCTGTTTTTGTGTGTTAACATGATTAATATACTGTAGTAATCATGTTTTGTGTCTTTTATTTCAATAAAGTGCCAAGTAAAGCCTTTGGGATAGTGTGGATGATAGTTGACTTCATTCTGTACCAAAACAGAAACTTTTGACTCCAGTACAGGAATTTGCATTTTTTACTGGAGCGTGATAATGATATGAAATTTTTACAAAGTCTTGCTATACAAATTCTTCAGGTTTTCCTAATTTTTCAGAATTTGTAGACAGAGGGAAGTATGGCTATACTACAGATCTTCACAGACTGTTCTGTTTTTGATAGATTCTGTTTTGCATGCATAGTTTGCTTGTTTTAGTGTTTCCATAGCTTATATTGAGTGATATAAATTATGGGAATGATAGAATACAGTAGGTATGATGTGGGAACAATTATGAATCTTGTCTTGACAGTACCTAAGTGAATGATTTATCTTTATTACACTAACCCTTCTCACGAAGTTCCGTTAAGTTTTATGTGATTGAAGTTTTCAAGTTTTGGGTGAGACACCGATATGAGGAGAATAAGGAGTGACAAGAACCTAAGCTTGGGGATGCCCAAGGCACCCCCAAGGTAATATCCAAGGAATACTCAAGCGCTTAAGCTTGGGGATGCCCCGGAAGGCATCCCCTCTTTCGTCTTCAACATTATCGGTATATCTTACTTAGAGCTATATTTTTATTCGTCACATAATATGTGTTTTGCTTGGAGCGTCATTTTATTTTGTTGTTCTCTGTTAGGTGTTATTTATAATCTTGTTTTTCAATAAAAATTTCCAAGAATGGTCTTTAGGATGCTTGCATTGTATGTTTGATGTGTGCTGTGTAAAAAAACAGAAACTTTTTCTGTAGTGTTTGAATTTTCATATTTTACTGGAACGTGGAAAGTTTCTGAAATTTTTACATAGTGTCGTCATATAAACTAGCTAGCTTGTCCTAAATTTTCATAATGTTTTGAGTTACATAAGTACACTGTTTTCATAAATTGCTACAGACTGTTCTGTTTGGACAGATTGCTGTCATAGTTTTGTTATCTACTTATCCTATAGTTTCCATAGCCTATATTGGTAGATATAAATTGTGGAAATGATAGTAAACAGTAGATTATGTTTTAAAATTATTGTGCAACTTGTCTTGGTGGTACATGAAGTGTTGATTTATTCTTATGTGTACTAACCTATCTCACGAGTTCTTTTCGAGTTTTGTGTGGATGAAGTTTTTGAGAATAGGTGAAACCATGATATGAGAGGATTGAACGTGATACAAAAGCTCAAGCTTGGGGATGCCCAAGGCACCCCAAGTAAATATTTCAAGCATCTAAGCTTGGGGATGCTACACATCCCACCTCTCTCCATCAACAATTATCGGTTAGCCTATGTTGAGCATAAATCTTTATTCGTTCACATGATGCGTGCTATTCTTGGAGTGTTATTTTTCTTTTGCTTGTTGTTTAAATAAAATACTCAGATATGAAAATCTTTATTGAGAGAGAGTCCCCACATAGCTATTAATTGTTGGCTACTCATTGATCTTCACTTATATCTTTCGAGAGTAGTTTGATGTTTACTCTTGTGCTTCACTTATATCCTATGAGTAAATGGTTGAATGAATTGAATATCATAAATCTGAAATTAAATATGCTGCATATACTTATCCCATGGGGAGTAATGACTTCACACATAATAAGTATAGGTGGTAAAATTTATTGAAAGTTAGCAAACACCGCATTGGTCACTTGAACAATTCATGAAAGAATATTGAAGGAAGAGAGATTCCACATATAAATACACTATCTTGGACATATTCTATGATTGTGAGCTCATTAATGATTTCCAAACTTGAGTAAATTAGATGAAGTTGGACAAGGAAGACAACGTAATAAGTTATGGTTGGGTATATCTGTATAGAAGTTATATTGTTATCGATCCTCTAACATGTGGTGATTGTTTAGAACCTTTTGCTAGCCAAAACTTCGTACTAAGTAGAGATACTACTTGTGCATCCAAACCCTTGAGCCAAATTTCTTCCATGAGAGTCCACCATACCTACCTATATGCGGTATTTACCTGCCGCTCCAAGTAAATTTGCCTGTGCCAAACTCTAAACCTTCAAATAATATTCTGTTTTGTATGCCCGAATCGCTCATGTAGCGACTGGGGGCGGTCAGTATCTTCCATGCTAGGTGGGTTATTCTCACGATATGTGTTGATTCACTATCATTCACGAGAAAGTGGTTGGTATTCGGAATGCCCAGTTCCATGCTCAAAAATCAAATAAAAATATAATGAAACAAAACTCCCCCGGGATTGTTGTTTGTATGGACGGTTCCCGTGGATTCGTCTCGCCGTGGAGTGTGTTTGATTGGTGGCGGGGGAGTAAAAACTTTATCATTCTGTTTGGAAACCGCCTATAATGTATCTAGCATGGAAGATGGTGAAATCTCTTGGTTGTTATGTTGACAATGAAAGCATACCTACCAAAATTATATTCATCTCTGTTTTAAACAATGAGCTCTGGCACATATGCAAATCCCTGCTTCCCTCTGCGAAGGGCCAATCTATTTACTTTCATGTTATTTACTATTCATGTTGAGTCAACTTCTTATTCCAACCTCAATCTATTAGTTGGCAAGCATCATGTGGTGGGGAAAGATCCAAACATATATATCCAGTCAAATATATTTGATCATGAATTATTATTGTTGACAATTATCTATATGATAAATAAGTTGGGAGGCGAAACATTAAGCCCCTATCTTTCTCTGTGTTCGATGGGTGCTATTTGTTCTAAAAATATGCTTTGAGTGTCAATAATCATGGAAGACTATATGATAGTTGAGTATGTGGAATTTGCTAAATCAAAGCTCTTACATAGACCCTTCCTGAAAATAAGATGAATTGCAATTGTTCGATGACTAGAAATATGGTTTGTTAGTTTTCAAGAAACTTTCTGGTCTATACTTTAACATGTGAATAGCTTGTTACTTGATCATGCAAAGTTTTATGAGATGAGCTACTGTTTATGGTTTATATTGATGCTAGAAAAAGTGATTGGAATTATCATTGATCAAACTTGTGCACTTGCTAGCATTCACACTTCATAAATTATTTCTTTTATCATTTACCTACTCGTGGACGAGCATGAATTAAGCTTGGGGATGCTGATACATCTCAAACGTATCTATAATTTATGAAGTATTCATGCCATGTTTACAATAATTTTATATGATTTTGGCATGATTTTATTAGAACTAACCCGGACTGACACTGTTTTCAGCAGAACTACCATGGTGTCATTTTTTGTGCAGAAATAAAAGTTCTCGGAATGGACTGAAAATTTACAGAGAATATTTTTGGAAAATATAAAAAATACTGGAGCAAAAAGATACCGGAGAGGAGTCCCGAGGCAGCCACAAGCCAGGGGGGCGCGCCCTTCCCTCGGGAGTCCCCTTGACGTGAGACCGACGCCAAAAATTCCTATAAATACCAAAAACACCAGAAAGAAACCTAGATCGGGAGTTCCGCTGCCGCAAGCCTCTGTAGCCACGAAAAACCAATCGGGAGCCCGTTCCGGCACCCTGCCGGAGGGGGAAACCATCACCGGAGGCCATCTTCATCATCCCGGCGGTCTCCATGACGAGGAGGGAGTAGTTCACCCTCGGGGCTGAGGGTATGTACCAGTAGCTATATGTTTGATCTCTCTCTCTCATGTTCTTGAGATGGCACGATCTTGATGTACCGCGAGCTTTATTAATATAGATGAATCATATGGAGTTTTCCCCTCTCTATCTTCTTGTGATGAATTGAGTTTTCCCTTTGAAGTTTTCTTATCGGATTGAGTCTTTAAGGATTTGAGAACACTTGATGTATGTCTTGCGATGGGATATCTGTGGTGACAATGGGATGTTCTATTGATCCACTTGATGTATATTTTGGTGATCAACTTGCGGGTTCCGTGACCTTGGGAATCTATGCATAGGGGTTGGCACATGTTTTCGTCTTGACTCTCCGATAGAAACTTTGGGGCACTCTTTGAAGTTCTTTGTGTTGGATTGAACATGATGAATCTGAAATTGTGTGATGCATATCGTATAATCAAGCCCATGGGTACTCGTGGTGACATTGGAGTATCTAGGTGACATTAGGGTTTTGGTTGATGTGTATCTTAAGGTGTTATTTTAGTACGAACTCTAGGGCTGTTCGTGACACTTATATGGATAGCTCATAAGATTGATCGGAAAAGATAACTTTGAGGTGGTTTCGTACCCTACAATAATTTCTTCGTTTGTTCTCCGCTATTTGTGACTTTGGAGTGAACTCTTTGTCGCACGTGAGGGATTTACATATGATTCAACTATGTCAGTATTGTTGAGAGAACTTGCACTAGTGAAAGTATGAACCCTAGGCCTTGTTTTCAAGCATTGCAATACCGTTTCTGCTCACTTTTGTTACTTGCTACCTTGCTGTTTTTATATTTTCAGATTACAAAAACCTATATCTACCATCCATATTACACTTGTATCACCATCTCTTCGCCGAACTAGTGCACCTATACAATTTACCATTGTATTGGGTGTGTTGGGGACACAAGAGACTCTTTGTTATTTGGTTGCAGGGTTGTTTGAGAGAGACCATCTTCATCCTACGCCTCCCACGAATTGATAAACCTTAGGTCTTCCACTTGAGGGAAATTTGCTACTGTCCTACAAAACTCTGCGCTTGGAGGCCCAACACGAGTCTACAAGAAGAAGGTTGCGTAGTAGACATCACCGGAGAACTCATCTACCTCTCTGCTCCTTCTTGCTGGATCAAGAAGGTGGAGATCGTCATCGAGCTGTACATGTGCTGAACGCGGAGGTGCCGTCCGTTCATCACTAGATTAGAAGGATCGTGATTGGATCGCGGGACGGATCGTGATTGGATCGCGAGACGGAACGTGATGGGATCGCGGGATGACTTGCGATTTGGATCGCGAAGACGTTCGACTACATCAACCACGTTTCTTAACGCTTCCGCTTAGTGATCTACAAGGGTATGTAGATCCACTCTCCCTCTCGTAGATGCTCATCACCATGGATAGATCTTGCGTGTGCGTAGGAAATTTTCTGTTTCCCATGCAACGTTCCCCAACAGTGGTATCAGAGCTAGGTCTATGTGTAGATGAGATCACGAGTAGAACACAAAGGAGTTTGTGGGCGTTGATATTCAGATTGCTTCCTCCCTTGGTCTTTTCTTGATTCAGTGGTATTGTGGGATGAAGCGGCCCGGACCAACCTTACTCGTACGCTTACGAGAGACCGGTTCCATCAACTGACATGTGACTTTGTTGCATAAAGATGGCTAGCAGGTGTCTGTCTCTCCTACTTTAGTTGGATCGGATCCGACAAAGGCGGTCCTTGAGAAGGTTGAATAGCAATTTGTGTATCACCGTTGTGGTTTTGCGTAGGTCAGAATTGTTCTTGCTAGATACCCGTAGCATCCACGTAAAACATGCAACAACAATTAGAGGATGTCTAACTTGTTTTTGCAGGGTATGTTGTGATGTGATATGGCCAATTACATGATGAGATATATGTGATGTATGAGATGATCATGTTTTGTATAGAATATCACGACTTGCATGTCGATGAGTACGGCAACCGGCAGGAGCCATAGGGTTGTCTTTAATTTATTTTCGCTATTTTTGCTTTACTTTATCGCTATGAGTTAGCAATAGTCGTAGAAGCAACAGTTGGCGTGACAACCTCATGGCGACACGTTGATGGAGATCAAGATGATGGAGATCATGGTGTCATGCCGGTGACGATGGAGATCATGCCGGTGCTTTGGAGATGGAGATCAAAAGCACAAGATCATGGCCATATCATGCCACTTATGATTTTCATGTGATGTTAATCCTTTTATGCATCTTATTATGCTTAGGACGACAGTAGCATTATAAGGTGATCCCTCACTAAAATTTCAAGATAAAATTGTGTTCTCCCCGAGTGTGCACCGTTGCAAAAGTTCGTCGTTTCGAGACACCACGTGATGATCGGGTGTGATAGACTCTACGTTCACATACAACGGGTGCAAGCCAGTGTTGCACTTGCGGAACACTCGGGTTAAACTTGACGAGCCTAGCATGTACAGACATGGCCTCAGAACACAAGAGACCGAAAGGTCGAACATGAGTCATATAGTAGATATGATCAACATGAAGATGTTCACCATTGAAACCACCTCATCTCACATGATGATCGGACTTGGGTTGGTGAATTTGGATCATGTGACACTCGAATGACCAGAGGGATGTCAATTTGAGTGGGAGTTTTTAAGTAATATGATTAACTAAACTCATTATCATGAACATAGTCAAAATGTCTTTGGCAATTATGTTGTAGATTACTATCTCGTGCTGTAGCTCCCTTGAATTTTTATATGTTCCTAGAGAAATAGAGTTGAAAGATGATGATAGCAATAATGCGGACTGGGTCCGTGATCTGAGGATTGTCCTCATTGCTGCACAGAAGGCTTATGTCCTTAATGCACCGCTCGGTGCGCCACCCCCTCAAGCGTCGTCTGTAGATGTTATGAACATCTGACAGGCACGTTCTGATGACTACTTGATAGTTCAGTGCGTCATGCATTACGGCTTAGAATTAAGGCTCCAAAATGTTTTGAACATCACGGAACATATGAGATGTTCTAAGAGCTGAAATTGGGATCTCAGGCTCGTGCCCGTGTTGAGAGGTATGAGACCTCCAACAAGATTCTTTGCCTGCAATATGAAGGAGAATAGCTCAATCGGTGAGCATGTGCTCAGATTGTCTGGGTGCTACAATCACTTGAATCAAGTGGGAGTTGATCTTCCAGATAAGATAGTGGTTGATATAGTTCTCCAAGTCACTGTCACTAAGCTACTAGAGCTTCGTGATGAACTATAAAATGCCAGGGATGGAAATAATGATCGCTGAGCTATTCATGATGTTTGACACCGCGAAGGTAGAAATCAAGAAGGAGCATCAAGTGTTGATGGTTAGTAAAACCACTAGTTTCGAGAAGGGCAAGGGCAAGGAGGGAAACTTCATGGATGGCAAGTCAGTTGCTGCTCCAGTGAAGAAACCCAAGGTTGAACCCAAACCCGAGAATAAGTGCTTCTATTATGAGGAGAACATTCGCTGAAGCGGAACAACCCTAGATACTTGGTAGATAAGAAGGTTGGCAACGTCGACAGAAGTATATTTGATATACGTGTTATTGATGTGTACCTTACTAGTACTCCTAGTAGCACCTGGGTACTGGATACCGGTTCGGTTGCTAAATGTTAGTAACTCGAAATAAAAGCTACGGAATAAACGGAGGCTAGCTAAGGGTGAGGTGACGATGAGTGTTGGAAGTGTTTCCAAGGTTGATGTGATCACCATCGCATGCTCTCTCTACCTTCGGGATTAGTGATGAACCTAAATAAATGTTATTTGGTGTTTGCGTTGAGCATGAACGTGATTAGATCATGTTTATTGCAATATGATTATTCATTTAAGTGAGAGAATAATGGTTATTCTGTTTACATGAATAATACCTTCAATGGTCATACACCCAATGAGAATGGTTTATTGAATCTTGATCGTAGTGATACACATGTTCATAATATTGATGCCAAAAGATACAAAGTTAATAATGATAGTACCACATACTTGTGGCACTGTTGCTAAATGTCATATTGGTGTAAAACGCATGAAGAAACTCCATGCTGATGGATCTTTGGACTCATTCGATTTCGAATCGGTTGAGATATGCGGACCATGCCTCATGGGCAAGATGACTAAGACCCCGTTTTCCGGTATGATGGAGCGGGCAAGTAACTTATTGGAAATGATACATGTTGATGTATTCAGTCCAATGAGTGTTGTAGCGTGCGGTGGATATCATTATTTTCCTACCTTCACTGATGATTTGAGTAGATATGGGGATATTTACTTAATGAAACACGGGTCTGAAACGTTTGAAAAGTTCAAACAAAATCAGAGTGAAGTTTGAGATCATCGTGACAAGAAGATAAAATGTCTACGATATGATCGTGGAGGTAAATATCTGAGTTACGAGTTTGGTATACAACTTAAGAAAATGTGGAAGTTGTTTCACAACTCACGCCACCTGGAACACCATAGTGTGATGGTGTGTCCGAACGTCATAGTCGTGCTCTATTGGATATGGTGCGAACTATGATGTCTCTTATCGATTTGCCACTATCGTTTTGGGGTTATGCATTAGAGACAACTACATTCACTTTAAAAGGGGCACCATCTAAGTCCGTTGAGATGACACCGTATGAATTTTGGTTTGGCGGAAACCTAAGCTATCATTTCTTAATGTTTGGGGCTGCGACGCTTATGTGAAAAAGGGTTTTCACCTAATGAGCTCGAACCCAAAGCGGACAAATGCATCTTCATAGAATACCCTAACGTAACAGTTGGGTAAATCTTCTATCTTAGATCCAAGCACAAAGTGTTTGTTGCTAAAACGGGTCCTTTCTTGAGAAAGAGTTTCTCTCGAAAGAATTGAGTGGGAGGAAGATAGAACTTGATGAGGTTGTTGAACCTTTGTTTCAACCAGAGAGTAGCGCAACACAGAAAGTTGTTTCTGTGGAGCCTACATTAGTTGAAGAGGAAGTTAATGATGATGATCATGAAGCTTCGGATCAAGTTACTATCGAACCTCGTAGGTCGACAAGGACGCGTACTGCTCCTGAGTGGTACGGCAACCCTGTCTTAGAGGTCATGTTGTTGGACAACGATGAACCTACGAGCTATGGAGAAGCGATGATGGGCCCGGATTCCTAGAAATGGTTAGAGGCCATGAAATCCAAGATGGGATCCATGTATGAAAACAAAGTATGGAATTTGGAAGTATTACCTGAAGGGCGAAAGGCCATTCAGAACAAATGGATCTTTAAAAGGAAGACGGACGCGGACGGTAATGTCACCGTCTATAAAGCTCGACTTGTGGCAAAGGGTTTTTCACAAGTTCAAGGAGTTGACTACGATGAGACTTTCTCACCCGTAGCGATGCTAAAGTCTATTGGAATTATGTTAGCAGTTGCTGCATTTTTTCGATTATGAAATCTGGCAGATGGATGTCAAAACAGAGTTTCCTTAACGGTTTCCATGAGGAAAGGTTGTATGTGATACAACCAGAAGGTTTTGTCAGTCCTAAGGATGCTAAAATGTATGCAAACTCCAGCGATCCTTTTATGGACTGGAGCAAGCATCTCGGAGTTGGAATATACGCTTTGATGAGGTGATCAAAGTTTTTGGGTCTATACAAAGTTTATGAGAAACTTGTATCTACAATAAAGTGAGGGGAGCACTATAGAATTTCTGATAAGTATATGTGGATGACATATTGTTGATCGGAAATGATGTAGAAATTTCTGGAAAGCATAAAAGGTTGTTTGAAAGGTGTTTTTCAAAGGAAGACTTGGATAAAAGCTACTTAAATATTGGGCATGAAGATCTATAGAGATAGATCTAGACGTCTGATAAGATTTTCAATGAGTACATACCTTGACAAGATTTTGAAGGAGTTCAAAATGGATCAGTCAAAGAAAGAGTTCTTGCTTGATTTGTAAGGTGTGGAGTTGAGTGAGACTCAAAGCTCGACCATGGCAGAAGAAATAGAAAGGACAAAGGTCGTCCCCTATGCCTTATCCATAGGCTCTGTATAGTATGCCATGCTGTGTACCGCACCTGGTGTGTGCTTTGCCATGAGTTTGTCAAGGGGTACAAGAGTGGTCCAGGAGTGGATCACTGGACAGCGGTCAAAGTTATCCTTAGTAACTAGAAGACTAAGGAAATATTTCCCGATTATGGAGGTGATAAAGAGTTCGTCGTAAAGGGTTACGTCGATGCAAGCTTTAACACCAATCCGGATGACTCTGAGTAGCAATCCGGATACGTATAGTGGAGCAGCCATTTGGAATAGCTCCAAGTGGAGCGTGGGAGCATCTGCAGTACGACATATAGATTTGCAAAGAACACACGGATCTGAATGTTGCAGACCGTTGACTAAAGACCTCTCTCACATGCAAAGCATGATCGAACCCCAGAACTCATTGGGTGTCAGATTCATAACAATGTAAATCACATGGTGATGTGGACTAGATTATTGACTCTAGTGCAAGTGGGAGACTGTTGGAAATATGCCCTAGAGGCAATAATAAAATGGTTATTATTATATTTCCTTGTTCATGATAATCGTTTATTATCCATGCTATAATTGTATTGATTGGAAACTAAAATACATGTGTGGGTACATAGACAACACTGTGTCCCTAGTATCCCTCTAATAGACTAGCTCGTTGATCAAAGATGGTCAAGGTTTCCTAGCCATAGACATGAGATGTCATTTGATAATGGGATCACATCATTAGGAGAATGATGTGATGGACGAGACCCAAACTATGAACATAGCATATGATCATGTCAGTTTATTGCTATTGTTTTCTGCATGTCAAGTATCTGTTCCTATGACCATGAGATCATGCAACTCACTGACACCGGAGGAATACCTTGTGTGTATCAAACGTCGCAACGTAACTGGGTGACTATAAAGATGCTCTACAGGTATCTCCGAGGGTGTCTATTGAGTTGGCATGGATCAAGACTGGGATTTGTTACTCCGTGTGACGGAGAGGTATCTCAGGGCCCACTCGGTAATACAACATCACAATGAGCCTTGCAAGCAAAGTGACTAACGAGTTAGCCAAGGGATCTTGTATTACGGAATGAGTAAAGAGACTTGCCGGTAACGAGATTGAACTAGGTATAGAGATACCGATGATCGAATCTCGGGCAAGTAACATACCGAAGAACAAAGGGAACATAATACGGGATTAACAGAATCCTTGACATAGAGGTTCAACCGATAAATATCTTCGTAGAATATGTAGGAGCCAATATGGGCATCCAGGTCCCGCTATTGGTTATTGACCGTAGAGGTGTCTCGGTCATGTCTACATAGATCTCGAACCCACAGGGTCTGCACACTTAAGGTTCGGTGACGTTTCGGTATAGTTGAGTTATGTATGTTGGTGACCGAAGGTTGTTCGGAGTCCCGGATGAGATCCGGGACGTCACGAGGAGCTCCAGAATGGTCCGGAGGTAAAGATTGATATATAGGAAAGTGGTGTTTGAACTCCGGAAAAGTTTCGGGCATTTCCGGTAGTGTACCGGGAGTGACGAATGGGTTCCGGGGGCCCACCAAGTGGGGCCCACACACCCCAAGGGGCCACATGGACCTTAGTGGTGGTGCACCAGCCCCTGGTGGGCTGGGCAGCCAGCCCAAGAAGGCCTATGCGCAGGAGAAAGAGGAGAGGGGAGAAATCCTAGTCAGAGTAGGATTCCCCCACGCCCACCTCCTAGTTGGAGGTGGACTCCTCCACCTCTGGTTCGGCCGACCCTAGGGGAGGATCCCTAGGGCGCCATCCCCTCCCCCTTCCTCCTATATATATTGGAGAAAGAGAGGGCAGCCTCTAACCCTAATTGCCACGTGCTGCCCTCTTCTTCCTCTAGATCGTTTTCTCCTCTAGTCTAGTTTCGGCGGTGCTTAGGCGAAGCCCTGCCGGAATAGTTCCACCACCATCGCCGCCGCGCCGTCGCGCTGCCAGAGAACTCATCTACCTCTCTGCTCCCTCTTGCTGGATCAAGAAGGCGGAGATCATCATCGAGCTGTACGTGTGCTGAACGTGGAGGTGCCGTCCGTTCGGCACTAGATTGGAAGGATCGTGATTGGATCGCGGGACGGATCGTGATTGGATCGCGCGACGTATCGTGATGGGATCACGGGATGACTTGCGATTTGGATCGTGAAGACGTTCGACTACATCAACCGCGTTTCTTAACGCTTCCGCTTAGCGATCTACAAGGGTATGTAGATCCACTCTCCCTCTCGTAGATGCTCATCACCATGGATAGATCTTGCGTGTGCGTAGGAAATTTTTTGTTTCCCATGCAACGTTCCCCAACAAAATATCATCCAACGAGTTCACCGATCCAGTGCCTACGAGCTTTCCACTTATTGTTCTTGCTAAGTTACTATTGCTGCTGCTGCTGTTCCAACTGCTACAAAACTATTGCTACTACTGTTACCGCTACTGTTACTGTTGCTACTGCTATCAAACTATCATATTACTGTGCTACTGATCACCTTGCTCCAGGTGTGGTTGAATTGACAACTCAACTGCTAATACTCTCAAGTATTCTTTGGCTCCCCTTGTGTCGAATATATAAATTTGGGTTGAATACTCTACCCTCAAAAACTGT
This sequence comes from Elymus sibiricus, assembly GCA_039707655.1. Lineage (NCBI taxonomy): Eukaryota > Viridiplantae > Streptophyta > Magnoliopsida > Poales > Poaceae > Elymus > Elymus sibiricus. The sequence continues at coordinate 327,044,440 of CM077671.1, forward strand.
TGCGATCCCCTATACTTGTGGGTTATCAAGACATTTTTCTGGCGCCGTTGCCGGGGAGCATAGCTATATTTGTTGAGTCACTTGGGATTTATATCAATTGATCACTATGAAGAATCTGAAGGATCCAAAGACTAAGATTTTTCCCTCTAAGACGAGGGGAGGTAAGGAATTGCCATCACACTCTGCACTTGATTCACCCTCTGTTTTGAGTAAGCTTGAAACACCACCACATGCTAGTAATCCTAATATGTCGCAAGTGATTGATGATACTACCTCTGCTATGAATGATTCTTATGATGATGCTAGTACCATGCTTGATGATAATGTGCCACTAGGAGAATTTCTTGATGAACAAATTGCTAGAGCTAAAGAGAATGAAACTACTGAAATTGATGAGATTGCTGAAACTGATGAAGCTTATGAAACTGATGATGACTATGGAACACCTATTAGTCCTAGCTCTCCTAAGTTTGAAATGCCTAAGATGCCTGAAGGTTATGTTATGGACAAAGAGGTAACTAGAGAAATTCTTTCTTTCAAGGATAGAAACGATCTTAAGAAATTGCTACGCAAGTATAAGGAAAAGACTTTGAATGCTAGAATGAAATGTGATCCTAAGTTTGCTACTTCACCTATCTTTGTTACCGATAAGGATTATGAATTCTCTGTGGACCTAGAGTTAATTACTTTGGTTGAATCTGATCCTTTCCATGGCTATGAAACTGAAACTGTAGTGGCACACCTTACTAAGATGAATGATATAGCCACCCTCTTTGCTCATGATGAGAAGATTCGCTACTATTATATCCTTAAGTTATTTCCATTCTCATTAAAGGGTGATGCTAAGACATGGTACAATACTCTTGCTCCTGGCTGTGTGCGTAGTCCCCACGATATGATTTACTACTTCTGAAAAATATTTTCCTGCTCATAAGAAACAAGCTGCCTTACAGGAAATATTTAACTTTGTGCAAATTGAAGAAGTGAGTCTCCCACAAGCTTGGGGGAGGCTTCTCCAGTTGCTTAATGCTTTGCCTGATCATCCCCTTAAGAAAAATGAAATACTTGATATCTTTTATAATGGACTAACCGATGCTTCTAGGGATTTCCTAGATAGTTGTGCTAGTTGTGTTTTCAGGGAGCGAACTGTTGAACAAGCTGAGGAATTATTGAATAATATATTGAATAATTATGATGATTGGACTCTGATGTCTACTACGCAACTTTATTCTTGTAGACTTTGTTGGGCCTCCAAGCGCAGAGTTTTGTAGGACAGTAGCAATTTTCCCTCAAGTGGATGACCTAAGGTTTATCAATCCGTGGGAGGTGTAGGATGAAGATGGTCTCTCTCAAACAACCCTGCAATCAAATACAAGAAATCTCTTGTGTCCCCAACACACCCAATACAATGTCAAATTGTATAGGTGCACTAGTTCGGCGAAGAGATGGTGATACAAGTGCAATATGGATGGTAGATATAGGTTTTTGTAATCTGAAAAAATAAAAACAGCAAGGTAACAAATAGTAAACAGCGAGCAAAATGGTATATTAATGCTTGGAAACAAGGCCTAGGGTCCGTACTTTCGCTAGTGCAATCTCTCAACAATGCTAATATAATTGGATCACATAACCATCCCTCAACGTGCAACGAAGAATCACTCCAAAGTTCTTATCTAGCGGAGAACATAAGAAGAAATTGTTTGTAGGGTACGAAATCACCTTAAAGTTATCCTTTCCGGTCGATCTATCTAGAGTTCGTACTAAAATAACACCATATGATACGCATCAACCAACTCTAATGTCACCTAGATACTCCAATGTCACCACAAGTATCCATGAGTTCATTATACGATACGCATCAAACAATTTCAGATTCATAATACTCAATCCAACACAAAGAACCTCAAAGTGTACCCCAAGATTTCTGTCGGAGAAAGTAGGACAAGAACGTGTATCAACCCCAATGCATAGATTACCCCAATGTCACCGCGGGAATCCGCAAGTTGAGTACCAAAACATATATCAAGTGAATCAATAGAACACCCCATTGTCACCATGGGTATCCACATGCAAGACATATATCAAGTGTTCTCAAATCCAACATAATGATATCTCAAAGGGAAAGATTCAATTCATCACAACAAAATAGTAAGGGAAACACGCCATATGATCCAACTATATTAACAAAACCCGTGATACATCAAGATCGTGACATCTCAAGAACACGAGAGAGAGAGAGAGAGAGAGAGAGAGAGAGAGAGAGATTGAACACATAGCTACTGGTACATACCCTCAGCCCCGAGGGTGGACTACTCCCTCCTCGTCATGGCCTCCGCCGGGATGATGAAGATGGCCACCGGAGATGATCTACCCTCTCCGGCAGGGTACTGGAACGCCTCCAGATTGGTTTTTCGTCGATATAGAGAGTTGCGGCGGCAGAGCAGAGCGTCTAGGGTTATATCTGATGGTTTCTATATTTATAGGATTTTTGGGCGTCGGTTTCACACGAAGATGGGCCACAAGGAGGGCACAAGACACCAGGGCGCGCCTGGGCCCTCTGGAGCGCCCTGGTGGGTTGTGCTCACCTCGTGGATCTTCTGGCCCACCCACGAAGCGTCTAGTGCCTCTTTTGTTCCAAAAAAAATCGTCAAAAAGTTTCGGGCGATTCCGAGAACTTTCATTTTCTGCACAAAAACAACACCACGGTAGTTCTGCTGAAAACAGCGTCAGTCCGGGTTAGTTCTAAATAAATCATATAAAGTGCATCAAAACCATATAAAAGTATTGTAAACATAGGTGAATATGGCATGAATACTTCATAAATTATCGATACGTTGGAGACGTATCAGACTCCTCCTGAACCACCGCCTAAACCCACTCTGAAGAAGAGGGGTATCTTATTTCTCAGTCCTGAAGATATGCAAGAGGCAAAGAAATCTATGAAGGAAAAAGGTATTAAAGCTGAGGATGTTAAGAATTTGCCACCTATTGAAGAAATACATGGCCTTGACACACCACCATCCTCACAGGTGGTAGAGGTAAATTATTTATTAAAGTTTAATGAAAGTGACATCCCTCACAATAAACATCCTAGTCAATGCTTATATGAGTTTGACAACTATATTATGAAGCAAGATAATTTCAATGCTCATGTTCTGAAACAATTGAAATAAATTCTGATATGATTGCTCGCTTGAGTGACTTGCTATTTAGAATCAGTAATGATGTTAGAGGTGTAGGAAAGCATGCCTCTATGGTTCAAACTCAGTTAGAACAAGTTGCCAAATCTCAAAAAGAATTGCTTGATGAAATGAATACTAATATGAATGATTTTCCTGCTAGAGTAGTAACTAGAGGAGGTAGAATGACCCAAGAACCACTCTATCCTAAGGGTCATCCTAAAAGAATTGAACAAGACTGATACGTATCCAACGTATCTATAATTTTTGATTGTTCCATGTTGTTATATTATCATTCTTGGATGTTTTACAATCATTTTATAACAACTTTATATCATTTTTTGGGACTAACCTATTGACATACTGCCAAAGTGCCAGTTGCTGTTTTTGCTTGTTTTTTACATCGCAGAAAATCAATACCAAACGGAGTCCAATCGCGACGAAACTTTTTGGAGATTTTTTCTGGACCAGAAGACACCCAGTGGGCCAAAGAAGTGCCGGGGGAGTGGGCCGAGGAGACCACAACCCACCAGGGCGGGCCAAGGAGGCCCCGGCGCGCCCTGATGGGTTGTGCCCTCCTCGAGACCCCTCTCCACCGCCTCTGATGCCTATAAATTCCCAAATATTCCAAAAACCCTAAGGGAGTCGACGAAACACAATTCCAGCCGCCGCAAGTTCCAGAACCTCGAGATCCAATCTAAACACCATCACGGAGGGGTTCATCTTCCTCATAGGTGCCTCTCCGATGATGCGTGAGTAGTCCACCATAGACCTACGGGTCCGTAGGCAGTAGCTAGATTGCTTCTTCTCTCTCTCTTATGATTCTCAATACAATGGTCTCTTGGACGTGATGCCTATATAATGATCATCGCCTTGGATATCATCATGACTATTCGATTTTCTATCAATTGCCCAACAGTAATTTGTTCACCCACCATGCGCTATACTCATGAGAGAAGCCACTAGTGAACCCTACGGCCCCCGGGTCTACTTTTCCATCATATTGCTTTCCGATCTACGTTTTTTGCACTCTATGTTTTAAGATCTACAAAACCAAAAACCAAAAAAAAATATTGCTGCATATTTACTCTTTTTATTTGTGTTCTTGAGAGATCTACCTCTCCTATCTATCACTACCTAATCTATCTTATTACCGTAGAGAGATTGACAACCTCTCTTTCGCGTCAGGTTGCAAGTATTTGTTGTTTGTGTGCAGATGCTGCTTATTGGGTGGTGGTGATCCTCCTACTGGTTCGATAACCTTGGTTTCATAATTGAGGGAAATATTTACCGTCGCTGTGCTGCATCATCCCTTCCTCTTTGGGGAAATACCGACGCAGTCTCAAGCCACGTCAAAGACTCTCAGAGAATTAATTCTGATGCACCTAGTCCTTCTAGAAAGAAAAAGAAGAAGAAAAATGATAGGACTTTGCATAGCTCTAGTGAACCTAAGACACAAAAACCTCCTGATAATAATGATGTCTCTATTTCTGATGCTGAAACTCAGTCTGGTAATGAACATTCACCTAGTGATAATGAAACTAATAATGATGATGTTTATGAAGATGCTCAACCTAATAATGATAAAGAACCAAATAATGATGTTGAAATAGAGCCTGCTACTGATCTTGATAACCCACAACCTAAAAATACACGTTATGATAAAAGAGACTTTGTGGCTAGGAAACATGGTAAAGAAAGAGAGCCATGGGTTCAGAAACCCATGCCATTCCCACCTAAGCCATCTAAGAAAAGGGATGATGAAGAATTTGATCGCTTTGCTGAAATGATTAGGCCAGTCTTTTTGCGTACCTGCTTAACCGATATTTTGAAGATGGCCCCTTATGCAAAGTATATGAAAGACATCATCACAAATAAAAGAAAAATACCTGAAGCTGAAATCTCCACCATGCTTGCTAATTATTCTTTTAAGGATGGAGTACATAAAAAACTTGGAGATCCTGGAATACCAACTATACCTTGCTCCATTAAAAGAAACTATGTCAAAACTGCTTTGTGTGATTTGGGAGCCGGTGTTAGTGTTATGCCTTTCTCCTTATATAAAAGACTTGATTTGAATAAACTCACACCTACCGAGATATCATTGCAAATGGCTGACAAATCAACGGCCATACCTATCAGTATTTGTGAGGATGTGCCCGTTGTTGTTGCAAATGTTACTATCTTAACGGACTTTGTTATTCTTGAGATGCCCGAGGACGACAACATGTCGATTATCCTTGGTAGACCCTTTTTGAATACTGCAGGGGCTGTTATTGATTGCAACAAAAGCAAGGTCACTTTTCATATCAATGGTAATGAGCATACGGCGCACTTTCCGAAGAAACAATTCCAAGTGAATGGTATAAATGTTATTGAAGAATCTCCGACCATTACTATTGGAAGTTTTCAATTACCTCTTCCTACTGCCAAAAAGAAATATGATATACTTATTGTAGGGGATATGCACATCCCCATTGAGGTAACTTAGTGTTTTACGAAAGTTCTTCGGTTTCATGCTAATCGGAAGTGGTTGTTAATAAGACTTGATCAACCTTATTAATGGATCATTTTTGAGATGGTATGAAGTTGATGAATCTAGTAAGCACAACTCTCTGCTCCCACATTTTATTTTCTATTTTAGCTAGTTAAATAAAATAAAATGCCATGATTATCATGTTTTCTGTTTTCTCCGTGCAATAAAAATTGACCCAAAAATAAAAGTTCATAGAATGCCCTGGAAATTTAACACGATTTTTTCCGAATATTTCTGAATTTTTGGTGCAAATAATAAAAGAGGGGGGTGCACCTGGTGCCCACAAGACACCAGGGCGCGCCAGCATCCCCAAGCTCGCCCTGGTGGGTTGTGGCCCCCACGTGGGCCCCCTCACTTAGCTCTTTATCCCACATCATCCCCTACCTCCAGAAAGAAATCACCACAACCACCATTCCCGTGTTCTTGCTCTCAAACCCGCGGATTTCGATCTCTTAGCTCGAAGCTCCGTTTCTGAAACTGTTTGGAGGGATTGCTACTTGTTATGTGACCCCTCCATTGCTCCAATTAGTTTTTGATTTAGAGGGTTATTTTTAGAGTAATTAGCTACTCTTGGTGTTGCTGTAGATGAGATTGCATGTTGAATTCTTAGAGTTCTAAGTAGTTTGAATGCTCAATATGGCCTCTATGCATGCTTAGGAGTAGTTGCTAACAATCTTACAAAGTTCTGTTGACAAAAATTTTGTGGACTAATTTTTTTCAGAATTTTCATAGGAATAAAATGCAAATCTTTAGGAAGTTCTCCTCCAAAAAAAATGCCAAGGGAGTCATTGGGGAATCATAGGACAATGACCTTCACACCCCAAGAAGGGCGGAGGTGCGGCCGTGCGAATGGCCGCATGATGCCTTCATGGAGGAGGCCGGGTTCCATCAAGAGTTCGCTCAGTTTGTTGCAAACGCTGGGTTAACCGAGTTCCTCGCAGCTAAGTGTGACCAATATCACATCCTTACAAATTCCTTTGTGCAAGGCCTTTATTATCTAGGGAGAAACAATCCTCCTGAAGTGCAGTTTAATCTTTATGCTGAAACTTACAAAATGCCGCTAACTGACATTTGCAACATATGCTTGATCCCTTCTGATGGGGAATTGAGAGAACCTAGGCCATCTGAGTTTGAGGATTTTCTCCTCACTTTAACAGTAGGTGAGGATAGAGGCGTGTCAAATGCTACTTCTACCAGCTTGCAGTTTCCCTCAGTGCATTACTTCTCTTTGGTCATCGCTAAGTGTTTAACTGCTAGGGAGAAGGTCGGCGCACTTAGTGCCCCTGTCCTTGCTATTTTACGTCGTGCACTTTATGATGATCACACCTTTAATATGGGGGCTTTTATTGCTCGTCTCTTACATCTTAACAAAACTAAGGGAAAGATACATGGTGGTATTTATGCTACTCGCTTGGCGAGACACTTTAATGTTCAGTTTCGCCCTCATGATTATCTCTTGGCCCGAGTTTATCTTGATCACAAGTCACTGCAAGATCACCATTTCCTCGATGTAACTGATTCTCCCCGTGACATTCATTACAACCTAGTGTTCAACAAAGAAACCCGTGATGTTATTCCGTTGCCTACACCTGCCTTGTTTGATTCTATTGCCAGGAACGGATACAGGATCATGCGAGATGACATTACAGCCTACCGGAACAACCTAGCAGCTGCTGAGGAGGAGCCCCAGGGGTGGGATGCTTAGGTGCCGCCTAAGCTTGGGGGAGTACGTATTTCCACCGACATTACATTCATGTTCACACATTTCATTCCAGTTGTCGGTGTTCATACTTTTTCATTGTAATATCCATGCTAGATTTGTTTTCCCGCTTTCTTCTTGTGTGTTTGAAAAACTTTGTGAAAATCCAAAAATATTTCCTATTTCTTTTTAGTTTTTATTTCTATCTTAGTTTAATTGTTGCATCAAAAGAAAACCCAAAAATATTTCTCGCTTCTTCTTTTACTTGTTGGGAGCTTTCCCGTGTAAATAGTTTTTCTCGTTTTTGTTTTTCCTCTTTAATTTTCTTTCTTCAAGAAAAAACAAAAACTCCAAAAATATTTCAGTGTGTTTCTCTGAAATTCTTTTTCTTTTATTTGAGTTGTACCAAGGAGAAGACCACAATGAAATTGTTGAGTGGCTCTCATCTGCATTGTTGTTTATCTAACAAAGAGCCCAGATTACTTTGTCTTCTCCTCTTGAATGAAATGTCTGTAGATTCCAGCGTAGTCCACGGCACTCTTGCACTATTATTATCTTCTTATCATTCGGTCATGCAAGTGAAAGGAAATAATGACGACATTTGATGAATTGACTGTGGCAGAGAAAAGCGGGTATGAACTCAACTTGTTTTTGTTTTTGTAAATATGTTTAACCTAGTATCCTTGATTCAGCATATTATGATCAAACATGCTTGCAATGACCATTAGAGATTATAGTTGTTCGTGCCATGCTTAAGTAGCTAGGAGTGGATAATGATTTATCTTGGGTGTCAACATGCATTAAAATGGTTGTGATGCGGTATGATGATATGGTATCCTCCTCTGAATGTTTCAAGTGGCTTGACTTGGCACATGTTCACGCATGTAGTTGAATCAAAACCAACATAGCCTTCATGATATTTATGTTCATGGTGTTCATATCCTACTCATGCTAGTATTCAATGTTGATTATATGTAATGCATGTTCATGACCGTTTTTGCTCTCTAGCTGGCCGCTTCTCAATCTAATTGCTAGCCTTCGCCTGTACTAAGCGGGAATACTGCTTGTGCATCAAAACCCTTAAACCAAGTTGTGCCAGATGAGTCCACTATATCTACCTATATGCGGTATTACCCTGCCGTTCCAAAGTAAATTTGCATGTGCCATCTCTAAAAATTCAAATGAACATATGTTTTGTGTGCCTGAACCACTCATGGAGCGATAGGGGGCGGTCAGTATCTTCCATGCTAAGCGGGTTATTCTCATGATGAGTGTTTATTCACTTGTCCTTACACGAGAGGGGTGGTAATAGGGATTCCCAGTCCCGAAATCAAGAAATCAAAAATAATTAAACAAAACTCCCCCAGGAATGTTGTTGGTTTGGACGGTACCCGTGGATACGGCTAGCCGTGGAGTGTGATTGTTGGTGGAGGGGGAGTAAACCTTTACTTTTACCGCTTGGGAACCGCCGCTAATTTGTTTAGCACGGAAGATATTGATAACTCTTGGTCATGACGTTGACAGGAAGGGTGTACCTCCCAAAATTATATCTATATCTGTTTTAAACTTTGAGCTCTGGCACCACTGCAAATCCATGATTCCCTCTGTGAAGGGACTATCTATCTACTTTTATGTTGAGTCATCACCTCCTCAAATAAGCGCCAGACCTGAGAGCATTATTGTCATCCTCATGCATTGTGTATAGTTGATGTTGGGTGCAACATGACTGGATCGTTTCTACCATGAATTACAATGTTTAGTCGCTGCTTGAACTTTGGAGGTGCTCTGCATTTATGTTTTGCGGTCTCAGAAATGGCTAGCGAGATACCACTATTGTCATATTGTATCATGATTGTTTTGACGAAGTGTTGGCGCTTGAGATATCTTATTATTGCTCGCTAGTTGCTTATGTTATTGTTATGAGTTAATATAATTTCTAAGAGTTATTGTTGGCATGGTTATTCATAATCTTTGCTGAAAACCTGGGTGCTACTTAAGCATATATATGTAAACAAGAACAAAAGTGTTCATAAAAGTTTTTCTTTATCACTTTCAGTTTGTCAACTGAATTGCTTGAGGACAAGCAAAGGTTTAAGCTTGGGGGAGTTGATACGTCTCCAACATATCTACTTTTCCTCACTCTTTTGCCCTTGTTTTGGACTCTAATTTGCATGATTTGAATGGAACTAACCCGGACTAACGCTGTTTTCAGCAGAACTACCATGGTGTTGTTTTTGTGCAGAAATAAAAGTTCTCGGAATGGAACGAAACTTTTTGGAGAATTATTTCAGAATATATAAGAATTATTGGAGCCAAAATCCACCGAAGAGGGGGGCCAGGGTGAGCAGCACCCACCAGGGCGCGCCAGGCCCCCTGGGCGTGCCCTGGTGGGTTGTGCCCACCTCGTGGCCCCACTGACCCTAATTCCGCCACTATAAATTCCTATTTTCGGAGAAAAAAATCAGAGAGAAAGTTTCATCGCGTTTTACGATACGGAGTCGCCGCCACCTCCTGTTCTTCATCGGCAGGCCAGGTCTGGAGCCCGTTTGGGGCTCCGGAGAGGGGAATCTTCGGTCTTCGTCATCACCAACCCTTCTCCATCGCCAATTCCATGATGCTCCCCACCGGGAGTGAGTAATTCCTTCGTAGGCTTGCTGGTTGGTGAGGAGTTGGATGAGATTCATCATGTAATCGAGTTAGTTTTGTTAGGGCTTGATCCCTAGTATCCACTATGTTCAGAGATTGATGTTGCTATGACTTTGCTATGCCTAATGCTTGTCACTAGGGCCCGAGTGCCATGATTTCAGATCTGAACCGTTTATGTTATCATCTCTATATCCATGTTCTTGATCCGATCTTGCCTAGTCATATGCACCTATTACGTGTTATGATCCGTCAACCCCATAGTGACAATATTTGGGATACTTCGCGATGATGACCGTAGTTTGAGGAGTTCATGTATTCACCACGTGTTAATGCTTTGTTCCGGTTCTCTATTAAAAGGAGGCCTTAATATCCCTTAGTTTCCTTATGGACCCCGCTGCCACGGGAGGGTAGGACAAAAGATGTCATGCAAGTTCTTTTCCATAAGCATGTATGACTATTTACGGAATACATGCCTACATTACATTGATGAACTGGAGCTAGTTCTGTGTCTCCCTAGTTTATGACTGTTATATGATGAATATCATCCAATGAGTTCACCGATCCAGTGCCTACGAGCTTTCCACTTATTGTTCTTGATAAGTTACTATTGCTGCTGCTACTGTTCCAACTGCTACAAAACTATTGTTACTACTGTTACCGCTACTGTTACCGTTGCTACTGCTATCAAACTATCATATTACCGTGCTACTAATTACCTTGCTGCAGATATTTAATCTCCAGGTGTGGTTGAATTGACAACTCAACTGCTAATACTCTCAAGTATTCTTTGGCTCCCCTTGTGTCGAATCTATAAATTTGGGTTGAATACTCTACCCTCGAAAACTGTTGCGATCCCCTATACTTGTGGGTTATCAGGCACCACTTTGACCTACATAGGAAAATTTAATTTGATTAGAAAGTTCAAGAATACAAAGGGAAACGATGCCATGTACCAGAGTTCCAACAACACCAGTCGATGAGAAGACATGAGACATTCAACCATCGTCATTCTTCTTTGTGAAATGTCATTGAAAGATCCTTTGGTGTTCTTGCTATCAATCTCGTATTTTAAGATTATTCCTTCTATTTGTAGTTGACCCCTTTTGTAAGGAAGGAAACTTCCCAACCGTCCGTAATTTTTAGCACTCTATGATATTCATAAATTGTTTTCGTGCTCATATTCAACGATAAACTATTCAAAACAACTAAGTGTTAGCAAATCAGCACGTAGTTTCAGTTCAGGGAGATTAGAGCATCTCTAGCTCGGGTCAAATATCGCTGCTGATAGGGGTCAAGCTCGGGTCGGCCTCCCATCCCGTGTATCTAAAGGCTGAGGGTGAAGATTTGCCGCACCCCGCAAATTTTTTTACAGGCCGCGGTCCGATACGGTGTCTGTTCAGGCCATTTTTTCTGCGCAAAACCGTAAACTGATGATTATTTTGCGGGTCGACGCGATATAAGGGGTCTGCTAGAGATGCTCTTACAAACATTTCAACACACAACTCATCGCACAATCTCAGACCGAAATCTCAGAAAAGAACTAGACAACACATTTTTGGGCAGTATCCCATAATCTGATTCTGAAGAATCAAAAGCTGAAAAGAACTCGGCCTTAATCAGGTATCCTTCCTATAGAAACAAATACTAATGCTTGAGAAAAAACTCGATTTATTTTACCAAACACCTTCCCTGAGCACCTATGCCTTAGAGCATCTACAACTGGACCCCTTATACTCGTCTCTAACGCCCGGGCAGACCGTCCGGTCAACGCCCGGTCAGGAAAAATCGACCCAGACGGACACCCTAAACGAGCCTCAAACCCCCGGGCTGACCGGCACCCCTCATATCCAGCCCAAATATGGGGCAGATATGGGGGAGCCCGGGCACGCCCACCTGACAGGCCCGGCCCACCACCGACCCCACTGCCACGTAAGCCCGGCCCACCATCGACCCCACTAAATACTCCAATCCGGAAACCCTAGACATCCGGTAGCTCACTCTCCGTCCACTCCACTTCCAATCCCCCACCCTCCGATCCGATGGCCGGCGACGGAAGCAGCTCCGACGGATCGAATGTCAATGTGGAGGAGGTGGCCCTCCGCATCACGTTGCGCCGGTCGCTGCACGACCAAGGCGGCCCCGGCGACGGTGGATCTGCATCCTCCGGGCCCATCGCACGCCGACGGAGCACCGGCGACGTGGCAGGCCCTTCCCGCCAGGTGCGCAGCTCCGGCCGGTCCGCTCCAGGTTAGGTATGCTGCCCACCTCCACCACCTTCTGATCCGGAAGCGGTGCCCGGCCACCGCTGGGTCCTCGTGCCCGCGTCGGGGACGGGTCGCACGAGGACGACGCTGGAGTCCGAGGCGCGTGCAGCCCGACGCGAGCAACAACGGGCGAGGAAGAAGGGGGAGGCGCTGGCCGAGCGGCGTTCGACCTCGAGCGTGCCGGTCGACCCCGAGGACACGCTCCTCGCGGGCGTCCTGTGTCGCTCGCTGACGTCGGCGGAGATGGATGCGCGCCGCCTCCGCCGCAAGAATGCCGACACGCTCCAACTGGCCATTCAGTTATCGTAGCGCGAGGCAGCGAAAGAGCCGGCGGCGAAGGCGAAAGCAACCCGCCACGCGACGGAGCAAGACCGTCTACTCCACAGGCTGACCGACATGCGGTGCATCTCCGACGTGGACGACAGAGACGCCTCCACCACCTCCGGCTCTGACGACGAGGACAACGCTCCACCACACACCGACGCCTACATGGAGGAGGGGCACAACCGCGTGGACGGTCGGAAGGGGAAGGGGCCGGCGAGGAAATGGTGATTTCCTCCGCTCTTCCCTGTTTTGTTTATATTAAGTATGTTTAAGTACTTTGTAGTTAGGATTTGCCGATGAACTGCTACTTTTGTTCGGCGATGCAATCCAATCCGATGAACTATGTTTGATCTACTATCTTTACGTAGCGTTGCATGGATTGTATGAAAATGAAGGTTCGGATACGAGAAACACGGATGTGGAAAGCAAAAAATGAGACGCGCCCGGACGCGTCCGCGGGCGTTTGAAGGACTGGATTTGCAAGGTTCGACTCTAGATGCTCTTAGAACGCTGAGAACCTATGCCTTAGAACGGACGACTCGTGCCCTACGGCCTCACACGTTTTCCTCTTCGCCGTTCTCTCGTGCCCCCTAGTGGCTACTCCCGCCACGACAGTATTTGATACAATATTTTTGCATTTCCAAAAGAAAAACTCAATATGGCATATTATACAAGTTATTACTCAGTTTAGGGTTATTCCAACATTTCACGCCATAATCCAATTGATTCCTTTCGAAATGAGCATTATTTTTCTATTCATTTTACATTTTTACATCATCGTATCTAGGTCAGTTATTCTTAATCCATTGGCTCATTGTCTTGTGATTATGACTACTACCCACCAGTTTTTTGTGGTGAACGTCTACAAGCACTCATGCTTATAGTCTGCAAAAACTATCCAAGTTTTTTTGAACACAGTACAGACGCAAGTACTCATATACACGCGCATACACTCATCCCTATGAACGCACACACGTACACCCTACCCTTATGAGCACCTTCGAGAGACTGAGCCGGCATATCATCTTGAGATTTACAAAGTCACCGTAGGCGCCTCGTCGTCGACGGAAACGTCTCCTCCCACTGAATGCGCATCGCCGGAAATCCTGAAATAAATTCAGAAATAATGCAAGCACCAGGACTTGATCCCTGGTGGGCTGAGGATGCCACTGTCCCTCTAACCATCCAACCACAGGTTGGTTTGTAAAAAAAAACTATCCAAGTTGATGTGTGTTATTCCGTATTGCCTGCAAACAAACAGGTCACTACTAAGAGCATCTCGGAATTTCTTATTTGGCGCTTGCATCGCTATTAAGAGCATCTACGGTCGCGTCTACCTAATTTAACCTCTCAAACGTCCACGGCGCGTCCGTTTTCACCCTCACTTTCTCTCTCTAAAACAAACACATCCCTCACTTTCACTCATTCATTTTCTCTCTCTGATTGTGGTATTTCATCAAACATGTCGCGGGCACGCGGCGGCCGATGCGCCCCCGACGACCTGCACGCCCGGCCAGCACACGAACGCCCGCGCCGCCGACGACCTGCACGCCCGACCAGCACACAGACGCCCGCGCCCCCGACGGCCAGCACACGGACGCGGCGGCCACCGCGCCCGGCGGCCTGCGTGCACGCGAGGCCTGCGCGCACGCAGCGGCCAGCGCCCGCGGCCTGCGCGCATGCGGCGGCCGGCGCGCCCGTAGCGGCCCACCCAGCACGGCGCGTCCGCGGCGGCCAGTGCACGCGGCGGCCGGTGCGCCAGCAGCGGCCAGCCCAGTACGGCGGCCGGCGCGCCCGCGCGCCCCCGACGTGCCCGCTGGAGCAGCAACGCACGCTCGGACGGCAAGCACGCGCGGCCAGCTCGCCGGCACGCACGGTGGCTAGCCCACGCCGTCGTGAGCCACCTCCTCGGACCACGCCGTCGCCTCCTCCGTTGATGTGGTCGTCGTCGTGAGGCACTACCTCGTCCGTCCACGCTGTGGCATTCTTCGTGTGGTGCAGAGACGAGAGTGATGAAGAAGCTTCATGTGGCTGCATGTGGGACCAGTGTAGGGTGGAGTGGGGTGTCCGGACATGACCCGGCAGCCTCATATTGTCCCTAGATTTGAGATGAATTTGAGTGGTGCCGATCAGTCCGGGCGTATAGGAACTAAAAGAGGGGTCCAGTTGGATCACTTTTTTTGACCGAACACTGATCGGGCGCACATTTCGTGCATTTAGGGGGTCCGGCTGTACATGCTCTAAGGACAACCATTGAGTTCTAATGTGTGTTATTTCCTATTTTTCTATTGACGGCTTATATGAGACGCTGCCCGCCCCCCTCGCGACGCCTCCCCAGGGCAACGCCAGGGGGCGATCTCCATGCCGCCAGCAGCCCCCCACGACGCGGTCTCCCCTCCACCACTGCCGCCAGCATAAGCCGCGGTGGCGGCGGCCCCGGCGCCGAAGGGGCCGGGGTGCTGGATGCGGCGGTGACCCTCATGGATCGGCTGGGGCGAGTCCAACGAGGGGCACGTGCGCAGCGCCCAGGGCAGCGCCCCTGGTTGTGCGGTGGCGGTGCTTGCCCCAATGGCTGCCGGGAACTGGCGGGTTCTCCGGCGATGGTGGGCATGGCGGCGATCGTAGATCTGGATCCCACCTAGATCCGTCGTCGATTTGGATGTCCGGCGGCGCGATGAGGGTTCCGGTGTGGGGATAGAGGATCTCCACCGAAGTATCGACGACGGCATACGTCTTCATGGCGAGTCTCCGCACGGTTCCAGCCAGCCGCGAGATCAGGACGATGCGGCTTCTGATGAAAATCGCGCCGGACTGCGGTCTTGGCGGACGATGGCGGCGCCTCTGACGTCGTTTCCTTCTCGAGGCATCGTCGTTGCAGGTCACGTCAACTCGGTCGGAATGTTTCGGGGGAAACCCTAGATCTGGGCCTACCGGATTGGACGATGTCGGCGCCTTCGGTGTCGTTCTCCCTCCTGAGGGCATCGTTTTGGAGCAAGTGTTGGTTGGAGGGAACAAAAGGAGGAGCGGTGTTACATCTACCGCAAGGCCGGATCTCGGCGGCATGGCGCTACAGAGTTTTCGACGGCGGGCGCGTGTGGATGGATACGTGCAGGATGGTGGCGTCGACGGCAGGCCTGGCAAGGTCGATGTGTCAGTGCCTACTCTGGAGATGGGTCGGTGGAAGACGGCGGCAGCGGCCTCTGAGAGTGCGTCGGACCGGTGTGTGCCCCAGTCCCAGCATTGCGGCTTGGTTGGGGCCTCCGGCTTTAGATGTTAGGCTTTGGTGCGATGTCTTTTTGGTATTTGGCTCGGACTATCGGCACACCTTCATCAGTTGGATAGGAGTAGCGAAGAGGTTGCCAAGATGATGGCTTCAGACTGTCTGATGTATTACTTTATAAGGTCTTTGTGAATAATTAATAAAATGGATGTATGCATCGTCCAGATGCAGAGGCTGAGGGTCATCCTCGTTTTTTTTTAAAAAGGGTTGCAACTAGACAGCAATTTTTGATAGCTACAGTACCAGCAACAAGTCAACTGCAGAGGAACTGAACCCCTTAAAATCAAGTACTGGAACTAAAAAACAATGTCAGAACTAGATGATGAAGCTGCAAAGGCTATACAAGTGAGCGAATTGTATGTGTGTGTTACAGAGAGAGACAGAGAGGGGCTATACCTGAAAAATTGCAAAAAGGAATTGAATATATAATCTATGGGAACTTGCTTATTCTGCAATGAGCCAAAAAATAAGCTCCAAAGTCAAATTAAGGACAGTATAACCGCACATAATCCCTGCCCTCACAGCGATTTGCGTTTTTGGCCGTCCGTTTTCACGATTTGGGAGTTTCTGGCCGTGTGATCTCGTCTGGGAAGGCATCTGCAACGCACGGTACGAAATTGGGCCAACTGTCCTGTGGGCTGCTGCTCCAGAGGCCGAAATAAAGGCCTCTGGTGCATTGGGCCGTCGGGCAGCCCATTCTACCGCTGGGCTTACAGGGATCGAGCGACTGCGTGATGCGAGGAGTTGCTAAAAAAACTTCCCACGACCTCTCGTCTCTCTCATTCCATTCCCACCCCCGATCTCCTCTCTCTCTCGCCCACGAACAGGTTGCACCGCCACCGTTGTCGTTTCGTTTGGCTCCCACCTCCTTGTGCCGCGCAGTACACGCCCACCCCATCGGAACGTCGCCTCCGTCTCCGTCTACCCGTCGATGTCCTCCTTCTCTTGTCTTCCGTCGGAAAGGCCAACAGAGCGCATCTATTTCTGGAGGCGGCCACGAGATCCATCACTAGATCGGTGGCGCACCACACCCTTGAAGCATGTATCCGATTTTTATCTGGATTCCTTGGGCGGGCCGCTGGCAGATCTGCCACGCTCGAGTACACTATAGCCATGCAGCGGTGAGTGACAGAAGCAACTGAGAGTTTTGGCGCCGCCGGCGATGTCGTCGTCGTGGAACATGTTAGGGCTGGAGGTGCTCTACCAGGTCATCGATCAGGTGGATCGCCTTCTCCGCCCAGTCCTTCAGCTTCTACACGCAGGTCGTCCCCAACTACAAACGCAACAGGTGCTCCTTCTCTCCCTTCTGTTTGTCCTGGCTGTAGTGTTCTTGGGGTAAATCTGTTTGACCAACTGTTCGCTTGTTCCTCGGCATGTGCATCTGACGATTCACTTAATATTTTCCACAACAAACAGGCTTTGCTTCGTTTGTCATGTATGTGTCTTGATTTTGGAAATAAAAGCTTCCTATTGATGGACGGACCTGAGAAATTTGTCCGGTACAGTGTCAAATATTTAGAAAATGCAGCTTTCTTTGAGCCGACAACGAATTGTATCTTCTGGCAGCTGGGAATTGTAGCAATTGCCTTGATTGCTTTCCTCCTATGGCAAGATAATGGCCATGTTTACAGGAAGGTGGCATGTATGGAAAATATAGGGAAGGAAACAAAACAAAAGGCAATTAGTACCGAGTAAAATGAAACTTTGGCATATAGTACAAACTGTGGTGTATATACGCACTGTAGTTGCTTGTGGTGCTTATAAACTATTTAATTTATGCTCTATTGTCCATCTATCATGATTGTTGTATATCAATTTTTGCAGTTATGCCTAAATAAAAATCACGACTGAGAAGAAGAGTCAGGGAATAAGAACAGGCCATTAGGATATTCAGACTGATCGAAACCAGTTAAATTGTCAAGAAACTGGAGATACCGCAAGAAAAGGCTTTCAAGTACTAAATTAAGAGTTTTGGTGGTTTCCACAACTGCATGAAAAATGGGAGTTTAAATTTTGGACCATCGAGATTTGTACTTGTGGTAGTAAGGTCTGATTGTATTTATTTTAGTAACCAGCCCATCCTCCACAACACTGCTTTTCATAGGTATTACTTTTCCTTTCCCATTCCTATAATTAATTAAGCTTTATCTTAAAAGCAAATTTTATCATTCAACACTTAAGAAACGGGTTATGCACAAAGAACTGGTCTTCAAGTGTGAGGTCAGATACAAAGCAACACATGTTGATGCAGTTGTTCCCACTCACTTTAATTATGATCCTATCTGACCAGATCATATTCACTCTTTTTCCAGATCTTGCAAAAAGGAAGGGATTATTGAATGTTTGCTGCTCCAGGGTATGCTTGATTGTGGGATTTTTTGAGCAAATTGGATAATTTGTGGAATATCTGAATTTTATATGACGGTAAGAATTTTCTTTGTGCATGATTGTTCATAAATTATTTTATTTGAGATTTGATAAGTCGAATTTAGGTAGCGCTTGCAGGTGAGCGTACCGTGCCAACACAGCGAGACAAATATATATTGTGGATAATGTCTAACATTAGTGCAACATGCAAACACATTTTCCAATTGTTGAGAATTAGCTTCAGCCTTCATGCCATCTATAGCACTTCTGCTTCAAAGGATCGATATGGGAGGTCACAAGAGTAGTGTTGGTAAGGGTGTTTTGTTCCAACTAAGATATGTCTTTTTGTTCTTAGACTTTTTGCATGTTTTGTACTGGTATTACAAAGCTTTCATCAAGGTCGATGCACACAGAGATGACAATGGAGCTGTCATGCTTGAGGTTAATTTTATCCTACTTCGGCCCCATTGTTCACAGATGAACATCAATCCAAGCAAATTCGGTGCAAAAGACAATGAAAGTAATAAGTTAACCGTACTAAATTGTTAGGATATTATAATAGTACAGTTAATAGAAGATTGTGTGTTGTTTCTAATTTATCACCATCATGAGCCCCCATTTGGTTAAAGATAACCTTACATAACAACATTGCCTGATAATGTGAGGTTTAATCCTAAGATAATCAATTAATTTTATTTATGTGATATAAAGTGTTTCATTTTCCTTTTTGCCAAGATTTCTTCTATGATTTCCAATGGAGTGATTGCCCAGATTTGAATAGCGAATGTTTTCAATGTTTGAATGCCACAATCTCCGTGGAAGGCATACGAATAAAACAATTGTTTTATTTTATTAAGTTGAAGCATGTCAAAGATTATGTGGTTACTTTGATGGAAAAAAAAATCATTGTATTGATTTAGCACTCAACATAACAGAAATTATGTTGAACTTCCTATCTTTAAAACACGAGATTTTCCATTGAAAGTTTATTTATGTGTCCTACAACAACCTTTATTAGCATCTGATCCTCCATCCTATCTTTTTGTTCTCTTGTTCGCAGAGGAATTCTCTGGTGGGATGTTGGTCTATTGGAGAATGTGGGATAAATAGAGCAAGGCTGTTCTTCTTAAGTTGTTTACACGTTTGTAGGCCAGCCCCATATTTGTCTAAGCTAATCCGTGCTCTCTCATATCAACTTCTTTTTGTTTGGTAGATAAATCTTCATTCATTAAACAGCTTCTTATGAACTAAAACTCAAACATATCATCTTGCAGGTACCTTTATGGCAAGAGATGGACAACTTCAATCAACCCTTCATTCCAAATTGTCTTGCCGATTCATGCCAAGCACCTATGAAAATTTTTGGATGACCTATTGTTTTATGTCTTATTCTGTTTGATGTATATATATTTCAGAAACCTAGATTATGAATGTGGATAAAAGTAAATCGCTTAAATTGCAAAATAGAAAATGCATTATATGAAGTATACATGTTGCTTTGTATCACTAACAAGAGCCAAAATAGACGGGCGCGGCAACGCGCGCCATTAATGATCTAGTATTACATTATGGTGCACTTATTTACGCAACAGCACCACTGAAATCTGATACATCTAGCCCCCTTTCTTGCAGTAACACTCTCCAGCATGTTCAAATATACATCATTTTCTGCAGAAGCCAATGCACAATTATCCTTCAACGATCTTCACAGCACTCCTGCGGAGCAGATTGTTTTTCGTTAGTAATGGAAGGAAAAAAAGGTATCATGTGCATATTAACTAAGAACCGCACATACCCAAATGGACTCTGTTTGATCGATAGTAGTTCGACATCCAACTGTTAACAACAGATAAACATTGAGTAAATAGAAGGAAAAAATCACCACAATTGGCGTTAGGGTTTCAAAAAATCACCACTTTTTTTCTTCACTAACACCTACCGGTATTCAAGCAAAAAACACCGATGACCGTGTTAGTTAAAATTGAGTGCGCATGTAAGCACTAACGTGGCACAAAAGTCAACGCCTGCTTTGACCATTACGTCAGACTTTATGACAAGGGGGCCCACATATCAGTTCTATCTCCCTCAATAAAATTCCCCCAAGGGAAAAGAAACCCCCCCCACACACACACACACACGAGGCCTCCCATTGGAGCGAGAGAACTGACATGTGGGCCTCTCCTATCATAACGTCCAGCGTAATGGTCAAACAAACGTTGTTGACATTTGTGCCATGCCAACACTTACATATGAGCCCAACCTGTCATAATCGCACTCAGTTTTAACCAATTCAGTCATCAGTGGGCGAAGGAGGTGGAGGGGACCGGCTTCAAGCTGTGGTACACGGGGATGGTTGCAAACAGAAATGGAGTAGGCATCTTGATCAGCAAGAGCCTCAAGGATGGAGTGGTAGACGTCAAGAGACGTGGGGACCGGATTATCCTGGTCAAGCTGGTAGTTGGGGACTTAGTTCTCAACGTTATCAGCGCGTATGCCTCGCAAGTAGGCCACAATGAGAACACCAAGAGGGAGTTCTGGGAAGGCCTGGAGGACATGGTTAGGAGTGTACCGATTGGCTAGAGGCTCTTCATAGGAGGAAACCTCAATGGCCACGTGGGCACATCTAACACAGGTTTTGAAGGGGTGCATGGGGGATTTGGCTATGGCATCAGGAATCAAGAAGGAGAAGATGTCTTAAGCTTTGCGCTAGCCTACGACATGATCGTAGCTAACACCCTCTTTAAGAAGAGAGAATCACATCTAGTGACTTACAGTAGTGGGCAACACTCTAGCCAGATTGATTTCATCCTCTCGAGAAGAGAAGATAGGCGTGCATGCCTAGACTGTAAGGTGATACCTGGAGAGAGTGTTGTCCCTCAGCATAGGCTTGTGGTTGCCGACCTCCGCTTTCGGATTCGTGTCCAGCGGGACAAGCGTGCCAAAGTCGCTAGAACGAAGTGGTGGAAGCTCAAGGGAGAGGTAGCTCAGGCGTTCAAGGAGAGGGTCATTAAGGAGGGCCCTTGGGAGGAAGGAGGTGATGTAGACAACATGTGGATGAAGATGGCGACTTGCATTCGTAAGGTGGCCTCAGAGGAGTTTGGAGTGTCCAGGGGAAGTAGAAGAGAAGCTAAAGATACCTGGTGGTGGAACGATGATGTCCAGAAGGCAATTAAGGAGAAGAAAGATTGTTTCAGACGCCTATATCTGGATAGGAGTGCAGACAACATAGAGAAGTACAAGATGGCAAAGAAGGCCGCAAAGCGAGCTGTGAGTGAAGCAAGGGGTCGGGCGTATGAGGACCTCTACCAACGGTTAGACACGAAGGAAGGCGAAAGGGACATCTATACGATGGCCAAGATCCGAGAGAGGAAGACAAGGGATGTTGACCAAATCAAGTGCATCAAGGATGGAGCAGATCAACTCCTGGTGAAGAACGAGGAGATTAAGCATAGATGGCGGGAGTACTTTGACAAACTGTTCAAGGGAGAGTGAGAGCTCTACCATTGATCTGGACGACTCCTTTGATGATACTAGCAGGCGTTTTGTGCGGCGAATCCAGGAGTCGAAGGTCAAGGAGGCTTTAAAGAGGATGAAAGGAGGGAAGGCGATGGGCCCTGATTGTATCCCCATTGAGGTGTGGAGAGGCCTCGGGGACATAACGATTGTATGGCTAACCAAACTTTTCAACCTCATTTTTCGGGCAAACAAGATGCCAGAAGAATGGAGACGGAGTATATTAGTACCAATCTTCAAGAACAAGGGGGATGTTCAGAGTTGTACTAATTACCGTGGAATCAAACTGATGAGCCATACAATGAAGCTATGGGAAAGAGTCATTGAGCACCGCTTAAGAAGAATGACAAGCGTGACCAAAAATCAGTTTGGTTTCATGCCTGGGAGGTCGACCATGGAAGCCATTTTCTTGGTACGATAACTTATGGAGAGATATAGGGAGCAAAAGAAGGACCTGCATATGGTGTTCATTGACTTGGAGAAGGCCTATGATAAGATACCGCGGAATGTTATGTGGTGGGCCTTGGAGAAACACAAAGTCCTAACAAAGTACATTACCCTCATCAAGGACATGTACGATAATGTTGTGACAAGTGTTCGAACAAGTGATGGCGACACTGATGACTTCCCGATTAAGATAGGACTGCATCAAGAGTCAGCTTTGAGCCCTTATTTTTTTGCCTTGGTGATGGATGAGGTCACAAGGAGATATCCCATGGTGTATGCTCTTTGCGGACGATGTGGTGCTAGTCGATGAGAGTCGGACGGGGGTCAACAGGAAGCTGGAGTTATGGAGGCAAACCTTGGAATCGAAAGGTTTTAGGCTTAGTAGGACTAAAACCGAGTACATGAGGTGCGCTTTCAGTACTACTAGGCACGAGGAGGAGGAGGATGTTAGCCTTCATGGGCAGGTGGTGCCTCAGAAGGACACCTTTCGATATTTGGGGTCAATGTTGCAGAAGGATGGGGATATCGATGAAGATGTGAACCATCGAATTAAAGCCGGATGGATGAAGTGGCGCCAAACTTCTGGCATTCTCTGTGACAAGAGGGTGCCACAAAAGCTAAAAGGCAAGTTCTATAGGACGACGGTTCGACCCGCAATGTTGTATGGCGCTGAGTGTTGGCCGACTAAAAGGCGACATGTGCAACAATTAGGTGTGGCGGAGATGCGCATGTTGAGATGGATGTGTGGCCACACAAGGAAGGACCGAATCCGGAATGATGATATACGAGATAGAGTTGGGGTAGCGCCAATTGAAGAGAAGCTTGTCCAACATCGTCTGAGATGGTTTGGGCATATTCAGCGCAGGCCTCCAGAAGCCCCACTGCATAGCGGACGGCTAAAGCATGCTGATAATGTCAAAAGAGGCCGGGGTAGACCGAACTTGACATGGGAAGAGTCCGTAAAGAGAGATCTGAAGGATTGGAGCATCACCAAAGAACTAGCCATGGACAGGGGTGCGTGGAAGCTTGCTATCCATGTGCCGGAACCATGAGTTGGTCGCGAGATCTTATGGGTTTCACCTCTAGCCTACCCCAACTTGTTTGTGACTAAAGGCTTTGTTGTTGTTGTTGTTGTTAGTCATCAGTGTTTTTCGCTAAATTTTACCCAATACCAGTAGGCTTTAGCGAAGAAAAAAAGTGATGGCTTTTTGAATCCCTAACACCAATTGTGATGCGGGTTTTCTATTTACTCCATAAACATTAAATGATGAAATGCAGAAGAAAACTAAGTTACACCGGGAACAAGATGAAGAAGAATGAAATACCTATTGATGTAAATAGCATGAAAATAAATGACTGTTTACCTCAATAGTTGCATTAGGAGGAATTTCTTGAACGCCCTTTTTTCCATAAGCTAGCTCCGGAGGAACAATGACCAACCTCTGAAATTTTTATTAGTCATATTGCAGAATGAAAGCGATTTTCACATCAATAAATCATGACAGGAGCCGAGTTTGTATGTGTGTTCATGCCTCAAAATACCTTCACATGTATAAAGTGGCCACTGAAGATAAACAATTCATCAGAACCAGGAAATAATTGTTATGCAATCGTTATACTTATATGAAGCTAAAATGAATATATGCTTTTCGACATGATGCAGGCAACTTAGCATATTTCATAATCATCCATAGATGAAACAATCTCTAAAAGTCATCAATACTATCATTTTGTAATGGTTCACTGATGGATAGCTTAATTATCTACGGCGGAGCATCATGTTTTGTAACTGGTATCAACATACCTTAGCTCTCTACAAAGTCACATGATTGTTTATTTGAGAATAAAAGGTTGTAGAGAAAAACCAAAACGAAACCTTGGAAATTACTCACCTGGCCTCCAACTTTCATTCCCTCAACCCCGAGATCCAATCCTTTTAGAACATTGCCTCTTTCAGAATTGCCAACATCAAACCCATATGGCTACAGATGATTTAAGACAAGTAAAAGACAGTAAATCCAGAAAAACTATATTTGAAGTATGGTCACTTTTCAAATACCGCATTACACAATTTTATGAATCAGTTATATTGATAATTTACTTAAGAGTATTGATAATTTATCCTACACAGAAAGAAGCAAAAAATGTTAAGGCAATACCGTTCCACCAGTGACACCGAGGCCCTGCCTGCTTGTCATGAATGTTATGCCCTTCCACTTGGCCACGTAATGTACCTACACTCAGATAGGTATTGATCATCATTCTGGACAAAAATGAAGCTGGAAACAAATTGCAACTTTTTTGTACATTCATCTAGCTAGTGTGTGAATAAGTGAACATGTATGGGATGGGACACTATTAGTTAAATTTGGGTTTCTTTAGGCCTATCTTGCAATTTTCAGGAGGGCATCAAAAAAAAATTCTGGAACACACGCCAAAATAAGTGTCATATTAGATGAAAATGCCGAGAAGGACCAAAACAACTGAGGCCCTGTTTGGAACAAGGGAGTCACGTAGGAATTACATAGGAATTGAATCCTATAGGATTTTTTCCTATGTCGCCCTTTCGGTTGAAGGGTCTGCTTGAAGAATTCCCATAGGAACCCTTCCTTTCCTCCACTTGTTGGAGGATCATAATTCATGTGTGTTAGATTCCTTTAGGATTCGACAAGACATGATATCTAATTCCTGCACTTTTCCTATTCCTATAATTTTTATCCTGCATTCCAAACAAGGCCTCAAGCAAAACCTTAACAAAGCAAAACAAAAGGATAGCTGTGTACATGCCTGAAAGGAAACGTTGATACAATTATAAGGTATCACCTTTTTATGCGATGATTTATCATATAAAACCAGAGAGTCAAATTAAACTACATAGTTTCAAGGAGGTAACAAAAAGTTCGCACAATTCAGATATCCCATTTCATGATACCTCGGCCTCATCAGTTCTTCCCATCAGTAGAGATTCATTTATTCAGTCTCATCAGTAGAGGCAGTGCAAATGCAAATGATGATAAATTCTTCTGCCGCATCATGATTTTAGAAATGCTAAGCTTGATAAAATGCAAATATTGGTGGTGGTACATACTGCGACGCGTGATCCCTTAACTGCTTTAGCCCCACCTCCTACTTTGATGTCATAGTACCTGCTCAACACTTTGTAAGTTACGTCACATTCAGGTGATGGCGATTAATTAGCACAGCATGCTCGGCTTATAAGTCGAATAAAAAACACACACACCAAATCTTCAGCAACTATTTTCACATATGATGAACAAACTAAAATCTTATTTTGTAAGATTGGTTTGCTTTTCTGATGACTAGAATGCACTGTATCGCTAAGCCTTACATGCCTTATCTAGGACAATATGAGGTTAGGAGCTACACCACCACCAAAACACCATGTAACTGGCCTGATGCACTGACCATTCTACAGTCTGTAGAGATTATTTATTGCTGGTCCAATTTACAACCATCGTTTTCACTTCCAGTTTCAGAAATATTTCAGCACCAACATAAATCACCGAAATTCAGTGAATTCCAGTGATTTCGGTTCGCATTTCGGCCAAAGGGCCAAAATATTCACTTGAGTATTTTAAATTTTATTGGAATTCCTCTGTACTACTGAAATTGCTGAAATATTTTCATCGTAAGGTAAATATTTCAGTGTCTACTGAAATTAGTACTATTCACTGAATTTCATCGAAATATCACTGAGACTAGCTCTCGGGGTAAATCAGTAAAGAGTATGCATACTTGATGCCATTAGGCAGAGTGGTGAAGTCGCTCTCCGGAATCTTGTTGCTCCTAAACTGCCCAAATCAACCGAGCAAACAGCAAAAAATCTCAGCCCAGTCTCATCCGATGCCAAAGCCTGAACAACGGAAGCAGGACACGGATTCTTACAACTCTCCTGCTGGTCGACACGGCGCCAGCTTCCCCTCCTCCGGCGACACCAATCCCCACGGCTGCGCCATAAAACCATCAAGAACACAGATACCGACAGACCGGTGATGATAAAACTGAATCAAGAAATGACCGACCGAACCTGCGGTGGCGGCGGCTAGCGAGGTCAACCATCGCCGGGTGGTTGATGGCCCTTCCGGGGAGGCGTCCGCGCGGCAGGCGAAGGCGGCCGGCCGCGGCCGCCGGGGCGTCTTGGACGCGGTGGAGAAGGAGAGCGGACGCGGGGACAGGGAGGGCAGGAGGGATGAGACTGAGAGCTCCATTGGTGCGGACGACGATGCGCGGCGGGTGCTTGTTTGATTTGCTTTGGATTTGGATATTTTTTCGGGGCTGGATCATGTGGACTTCACGTTCGTGGCAGGCCTCTTCCAAACAAGCCGGGCGAATCCAATCGACTTTTTTTTTTAAGGAACGCCACTTACTTTATTAATCATCGCGAAACACTTACATCGTTCACCAGAGATTGAATAATGCAAGAGCAACGGTCATCTACCCAATTACGAGTACAAGATAAATGCTTCTAGTATTTTTTTTGCTAGTTTCTGATCATCGTAGCTAGAACAACACAATCCGCATATTGTCCCATTCCAAATTAACTAACGCGGCCTCACAAAGTTGTACTAAGGCTACGTCAATTAATTTGGATTGGAGGGAGTAGCCCCTTTTATCCATCAAGTAGTCGTGCCACCACAAGCTTCAACAACTTCAATACAACCTAATTTGACGAATGATTAATTCCCACCGGTGCCATCAAAGTTAATCCTTCCTTCATAGCGAGAGTTCCCATCATCGATGCTTCGGTTGCATAGGAAACAAAATGATCCTAAGACAACAACAAAATTACCATATCCATCATAGATTAGTGTACTAGTGGAGCCAGACCTTCGTCAAGATGAAGCATCGGCGTTCAACTTAAGGAGGGCATTGATGGTGTGCTCCATTTCACATTTTACTTGGGGGCAACTCCCGGTATAGTCTTAAGGAGATTGTTACGCGTGGCTAAAATAGATAATTTACAGTTACTTATTGGCGGGGTGTTCCCTCCACGAACCGATCTTCTGATCCATCAGAGGTACCAGATCGAAACTGATATAATTTCAGACAAACCCAAAAGTGATAGTTTCTACATCAAGGATTTTTGAGGTAAATACATCAGTGGTGCTTAAACTTGCCATCGATGTTCAGTTAGTGCCTGAACTTCAAAAATACATCGGACTGGTTTCAAAACTTGACATGAGCGTGCATATATGGTGCTAATCCCGTTAGTAGACATAAAATATGTTGATGTGGCACCATATTTTGGTTAGCATGCACATGTGGCGTGCCAACATGTCATGGGACCCGCTGAATGGGATGGCTTGCATAGCATATCTCTCTGTGACCTGTGGGTCACACCTGCCAGCACGGAGGGAAATGACCACTAAAAATTGGGACCATCCAGAATTGAACCGGTGACCTCCCTCTAGCTACAATGCGCTAGCCACTAGATTTTACAGAGAATCGTTCCAAACCGGTTATAATGTCATGCCACAAAATCAACAAAACCATTTGGACTAAGAGGAATCCTCAAAATTCGGAAGCATCAACAGGTGAAAATATTGAATAGATCATGTTCTCCTCCCATTGGCCTGAAATAGGATCAATTAAGTCTCACACCTTGCTAACCATCCCCTCCGTTTCAATATTTTCCTATTTGGACTAAGGGAATCCATAGATCCCTCCAAATATCAATAGATTCTCCATTCCCAACTCTTCAAATACACCCCCTTCTAAAAGTCTGGATACCATCAAATATACTTTGCAATATGTATGTTGGTCCTTTTCACGGCCCCGCTTCAAGAATGCTCTGGTTTGGATAATATTTGGCCATCAAAATCCTTGTGCATAGTGAATCATGATTACATAAAAGTCGCCAAAACTATTTTGCCAGCATAGCAAGATTAAAATAATAAAAAACCCTATATCCAAGTCCTTCATGTTTTTAGGAAACAAAGTTTCCACCATGCAAACCAATGCCTTTTCCTTTGCAGCCAACTTGTTGATGTACTTATATAGTAGCCGTCAAAATATACTGTCTAGTTGTAATTGAAAGAGCATGGTGCTCCCATGTTTGGTTTTGGTAATTGATGACAATCCTTATGAACTAATGGTTGCCTTGAGTTATATTTGAAGGGTTTGTCCATAGGTATTGCTTGAAGACCATTTATTGGTTTCAAGGTTATTAGAAGAAGATTATGTGTTGACGAATGTGTTATTCAAGGAGTTATCCAAAGATTGATCATGCGAGTGTTGACCTATTGCAAACATGTCTTGAAGAAGAAGATTTTGTGAACATTCATGTTTACCTTCAAACATGTTTTGAAGAAGAAGATTGTGTGAACATTCATGTTTATCTTCAAGACATCACCTTTATGAAGAGAGAAGATAAGATTCAAGGTTGATCAAGACTAAGTACAAAGTGTGGATTCAAGTTGATCAACACACAAAGCGTAGAAGATGTATCGGGTGGGATCAAGAGATCTCATGGTATGGTCAGCATTGTTCATTACGCTTTGTGTACTAACCCATGGTCTATGTAAAAGTTTTTTGTGGGGTTAGGTATATTTTCATGGGCGTGCAACAAAAGGAAGATATCGTATAACGCATGGAGGATCACACCAAGTGGTGATCGTCATCAAGATTGCGACACTACCGAGAAAGGGCTTATAGGTGAACTCAAATGAGTGGCGGGCGGGACGAGCAACCCGCCACAGTTATTTTGAAAAGTTTGCAGTGGCGCGTAATAAACAGCGACCACCACAACTAGCTCAGAAGCAATGGCGGGCATTTTGTGCGACCCGCCACACTTACATTCTTCTCGTGTTTTTTTAGTATAACTCACCTGTGGCAGGCGTGTAGGTGTGCCCGCTACAGGTACGTGTACTAGCAGCGGCGGGCAACACCTATCAACCGCCACTAGTTGGCCTTGCCCGATGACCGTTGTTGACAGAATATAACTGTGGTGGGTAACTAAGTACGCCCGCCACAGCTAGAGCCATCCACTACGAAAGTTGCAGTTCGCCCCTCCCCTCTCCCCCCAAACCACCCTCCCTATCCCGAAAATGCAATTTCAAATCTGTTATCCATTCTCGCCGCCCTCGGCCCCCCAAACCCCGTGCATCATCGCCGCCGCGCCCCTCATCCGCCATCATGCCACACTCGACACCGTGGCCATTCTCCTACGCTGCGTACGCCCTCATCACCGCTCACCTCCTCCACAGCGCCCCCCCTCTCGCCGTTGCGGCCCAGCCCAACCTAGTTCAGACCCTCCTCTGCCGTGTCCCCCTCGTCGTCGGGACTTCTTCGCCGCCGCCCCTAGTCGCCGAACCTCTCCTTAGCCGCCGCCACCTAGACGCCATGGCTTACTCCTCCAGTAGCCGGGGCAAGACACCGCCGCCGGCAGCCGACTCATCCACCTCCGAGGCTGGTACAAATTCCTACTCCGCCTCCCGCTGAAGCAGTTCAGAGGTAAATTTTGGACTCATACCAATTATATTATCATTGTAGGAATTAATTTTGACTAAAAACAATTATATTCTACTACTAACTAAATGCACGTGTCGAAACAAAAAAAAAGGTTGGCACCATTCCTAGAGCACAATTAAGTCTTTCTTGTTCACTACATTACCAATGAATGATGATACATGGTGTTTTTTTATTCTAAAAATAATCATCTCATGAAGCATACAGATTATTATGTTACATCTTACATGTGTGCTTTTACATAGTAATGAATATTCACATGCATATTTAATTAGAGTCCTCCAACAATACATGGCTTCAAAAGAGTGTAGAAAATATCGTGAAATGTTGATTAATTTCCGTTTCGCGAGATTTCAGATACTCAATGTTTCATTTTAGCATAAGTCATGCCCAATTTTTCTGTCCATCCATAGTCTCTACTATTGGTTGATGTTTAATATATTTACATAATTGGTAGCCTTTTATTTTATCCATGTCTTATCCGTATCAATATTCACAGCATATTCAATTGGAGTGCTCCAACAATACAATGCTTCAAAAGTGTAGAAAATATCTTGATTAGTTTCCATTTCGCGAGATTTCAGACACTCAATATTTCATTTTTTAGCATAATTCATGCCTGATTTTTCTGTACATCCTTTAACTTATAGAATTATTCCATAACATGAAATTAGGCAATAAACGAAGGATGCCCTTTTTGTGGCGACAGGAGGCTTGGAGCATGTTACAAAGTTCACCTAACTTACAGTGAGATCTGTGTCGACCTTCATGACGACTTTATGGGGTGGGCGGTATGTTCCATTTAATTAGTGTTATAGCTTGTGGTTTGGTAATGTTGCCCCCACAATTGTCTAATTTATCTTTTCTTTTTATTATACTCAGCGTACCCCTTGTTGGGGAAGGGAGGCATTCATATGTGTGGCCAACCTGACCATCGATAAGGAGTGGACGATTCAGTTCGACATGATGCAGTTAAAGAATGGCATTCCCTTAACCCTCACTCTCACCAACGAGGGAGGGAGTACATATTTCCGTGGTCAAAATTGGGTTGACATTGCCATGGAATTCCGAATGAAAGCTAGGAAGTCGTTCTTACTTTTTTTAACGACTTTGAGGAGGGTCATCCGGACGGCAAGGAAATCTATCTGTGGTATGATGTCCCACAATCACCGTAGTACGTACTTTCAGTGGTGATCAGGATGTCGTACATATATGTACCGCATCGGAGGATACCTGCGCCCACGGAAGTGCGCTAGGAGCTGTCGTGATCAAGAAGATGATTGTAGACGATGATGGACTTAGTTTCATGTTGTTATGTCAGAGCTGAAATTAATTTCATATTGTGAACTAGCGGTGCACTGCATTTATGTTATCTATATGATCTGTGTGAACTTAGTTTCATATGCCTTTATGTGATCAATAAGCATGTTTAATTTTCTTACATATGAGCCAGCACAAGCAATGTTGCTAGTGTGTGATCGTAGTGTTGTTAATATGTGATTGCACGATTTTTTTTGTTGATTTTAATCTCTCATCTTTGAACACAGCAAATGAATGAGGAGAATGAGCTCGCTGGGATCCCCGAGTGCGACTACTGTTCCGACTATAGAGGACGATTGATATTTCTCGTTAACGCTTAAAGAGGACTACAAATATTTCCTTCTAAACTTCACATGTCTCTAGATTTTTGTTTTAACATGTAATTCCCGTTAAGTGTTCAAAAATTGCATTTTGTGGTATATACTACTGTTAGTAAGAAAAGGGACGGCGACATGATATTCAGGAGATGATTTGACTTCCAGTCTGATGAGACTCTCTTTGTAAGAGATGTTCTCGAAGGAAAGATGGGATAAATACCACCGTAGACTAAACGTCAACCAATCTCCTGAATAAGTTAGGCTTCTATGTTATGATTTAGTCAAAACGGTTTATGGGTGAGTCGGAATACCAGCGACTACCCACTACATAAGCGAGTCTTTTAGGTTAGGGTTTAGCCTTCTGGGTTAGGGGTGAGGATCACAGATCATCCTTCAGGATGCATCGAATTCACATCCGTATTTTCTTTTGGTTAGTTTTCTTCTACAAGAAGAGTTCAAAGAATAACGACATTTGGTGAGGACTAAATATCGTTCTAATAAAATTAGTTAAAAGACTTAAAAAGCTAATTAGATAATTAGACGGATGAGATATTCAATGCTCATGGGATCCATTATTTGCGACAGGGCAACTGACTCTATCTTGCGTACACATTGAACAAAGATTTTGCTGGCACACAAACCTTATTTCCATGTTACAATGGCAAGTTTGTATTGTGCCCTTGCTTCTAATTTGTAGGAGGTTTCTTGTATTATAACTTCCGTCAAAGTGCTTTGTGAATTACTGGTTTTAAATAAGTATTATACAAGGCACTTGGAGAGGAGATATAATACAAGCTGCTCCCTGCAAATGAGAAGGCAAAGGCACAATATGAACTTGTGGTTGTCGCATGGGAACAATATTTTTTGGGGAGGAAAATCTTTGCTTGGTGAAAGAAAGGGCTAGTTGTTCCGTCACAAGTAGTGAATTAGGTGAGTGTTCAATACCTCGTCTATCTGATTTACTGGGTTAGCTTTCTGAGTCCTTTGGCTCATTTTGTTAAAATGGTACGCAACCTTCATCCGATGTTGTTATTCTATGAGCAACACTATAGATGTTACCGTCAAAGTACATCCTTTGAACGGTAATGTATATAATGTTGAACTCTTCGATGCATCCTAGCAAAACCCATATGCTAATCGAGTACTAGTGAATTACCGAGCCTTCTGCATTTGGGGTGAGGATTGCATGTCATCTCTCTGAAGATGATCCGTGTTGATATGATACTTTGATGTTGGTTTGTTAACTGAGACAAATTTGAAGTGTTAGTAGTTGTTATGAAGAGTACTAATTATCTACTGAACTTTCATGCCTAATCTTACAATACGTGCTTTATTGTTGGGGAACGTTGCATGGGAAACAAAAAATTTCCTACGCACACGCAAGATCTATCCATGGTGATAAGCATCTACGAGAGGGAGAGTGGATCTACATACCCTTGTAGATCGCTAAGCGGGAAGCGTTAAGAAACGCGGTTGATGTAGTCGAACCTCTTCGCGATCCAAATCGCTAGCGGTCCCGCGATCCAATCACGATCTAGTACCGAACGGACGGCACCTCCGCGTTCAGCACACGTACAGCTCGATGACGATCTCCGCCTTCTTGATCCAGCAAGAGGGAGTGGAGAGGTAGATGAGTTATCCGGCAGCGCGACGGCGCGGCGGCGGTGGTGGTGGAACTATTCCAGCAGGGCTTCGCCTAAGCACTGCTGAAAACTAGAGGGAACGATCTATTGGGAGAGAGGGCTGCACCGTGGCCTTTTTTGGGTTGGGTCTCTTTGGCCCTCTCTCCCTCTAGTATATATAGGATGGAGGGGAGGGGACGGCGCCCCTAGGGCAGCCCCTAGGAGTCGGCCGAAGTGGGGAGGTGGAGGAGTCCAACTCCAATCCTACTAGGAGTAGGATTCTTCCCCCACTTGGTTTTCCTTTCCTCCACTTGGGCTTTCCCACCCCTAGCCGCATGGGCCTTGTTGGGGGGGGGGGGTTCGGCTATCCCACTAGGGGCTGGTTCACCTCCTCCCACAACCCATGAGGCCCTTTGGGGCAAGAGGCCCCTCCCGATGGTCCCCCGGTACCCTCCCGGTACTCCCGGTACACTACCGAAGTACCCGAAACTTTTCCGGTGACCAAAATGGGACTTCCTATATATCAATCTTTACCTCCGGACCATTTCGGAGCTCCTCGTGACGTCCGGGATCTCATCCGGGACTCCGAACAACCTTTGGTCACCACCATACATAACTCAATACTACCGAAACGTCACCGAACGTTAAGTGTGCAGACCCTGCGGGTTCGAGAACTATGTAGACATGACCTAGACACCTCTACGGTCAATAACCAATAGCGGGACCTTGACCTAGACACCTCTGCGGGTTTGAGGTAAAAGCCGTCATTGCGGCGGGCGTACGAGCGCCGGAAAACCACCACCGTGTCCACTGCTACTGCTTCTTCCCCCTTTCTTCTTTAGTGTGTGCAAGAGAGAGAAGTACAAAAAGCTCCGGTGAGTGTGAGAGGAGGCTACAGCTCCAACAATTGGCATCAGAGCCACGTTCGAGGGGGTGATCGCCAGCGATGTCTTTGGTCCCGTACACCGGCGGATCGGGCGGGTCGCTGCCCATGCACTGTCCGGTGCTCACCGGTGAGAACTACATCGTGTGGGCGATGAAGGTCGAGGCCGGACTCTGGGAGGCGGTGGTTCCGGCGGAGGACGCGGCGGCGGCGGTGATCGCCAAGAAGGACAAGCCGGCGAGGGCGTATTTGCTCGGGGCGCTCTCCGAGGAGATTCTGCTGCAGGTCTCGTCGAAGAAGACGGCGGCGCAGCTATGGGCGAGCTTGAAGACGAGGTTCGTCGGTGCGGACCGGGTTCGGGCGGCGCGGCTGGCCACACTCCGCGGCGAGTTCGAGCGGCTGTGCATGGCGGAGGCGGAGACGCTGGATGCATTCGCCGGCAGGATCTTTATCGGTTGAACCCCTATGTCAAGGATTCAGTTAACCCCGTATGATGTTCCCTTTGTTCTTCGGTATGTTACTTGCCCGAGATTCGATCATCGGTATCTCTATACCTAGTTCAATCTCGTTACCGGCAAGTCTCTTTACTCGTTCCGTAATACAAGATCCCATGGCTAACACTTAGTCACATTGCTTGCAAGGCTTATTGTGATGTTGTATTACCGAGTGGGCCCTGAGATACCTCTCCGTCATACGGAGTAACAAATCCCAGTCTCGATCCATGCCAGCTCAACAGACACCTTCGGAGATACCTGTAGAGCATCTTTGTAGTCACCCAGTTACGTTGTGACGTTTGATACACACAAGGTATTCCTCCGGTGTCAGTGAGTTGCATGATCTCATGGTCATAGGAACAGATACTTGACATGCAGAAAACAATAGCAATAAACTGACACGATCATATGCTACGTTCATAGTTTGGGTCTTGTCCATCACATCATTCTCCTAATGATGTGATCCCGTTATCAAATGACATCTCATGTCTATGGCCAGGAAACCTTTGACCATCTTTGATCAACAAGCTAGTCTACTAGAGGCATACTAGGGACACAGTGTTGTCTATGTATCCACACATGCAATTGAGTTTCCAATCAATACAATTATAGCATGGATAATAAACGATTATCATGAACAAGGAAATATAATAATAACTACTTTTATTATTGCCTCTAGGGCATATTTCCAACAGTCTCCCATTTGCACTAGAGTCAATAATCTAGCTCACATCACTATGTGATTTACATTGTAATGAATCTAACACCCATACAGTTCTGGTGTTGATCATGTTTAGCCCTTGGAAGAGGTTTAGTAATCGGATCTGCAACATTCAGATCCGTGTGCACTTTGCAAATATTTATGTCGTCCTCCTTGATGTAATCGCGGATGGAATTGAAACGTCGCTTTATGTGTCTGGTCCTCTTGTGAAACCTTGTTTCCTTGGCTAGAGCAATGGCACCAGTGTTGTCACAGAACAGAGTCATTGGGTTTAGTGCACTAGGCCCTACTCCAAGATCTGTCATGAACTCTTTCATCCAGACACCTTCCTTCGTCGCCTCCGAGGCAGCGATGTACTCCGCTTCGCATGTAGAATCAGCTACCACGCTCTGCTTGGAACTGCACCAGCTTACCGCACCCCCATTAAGAATAAATACGTATCCGGTTTGAGACTTAGAGTCATCCGGATCAGTGTCAAAGCTTGCATCAACGTAACCCTTTACGACGAGCTCTTGATCACCTCCATAAACGAGAAACATGTCCTTAGTCCTTTTCAGGTACTTCAGGATATTCTTGACCGCCGTCTAGTGTTCCATTCGTGGATCACTTTGAAACCTTCAGGCCATACTTATGGCAAGGCTGACATCGGGTCTTGTGCACATCATTGCATACATGATAGAGCCTATGGCTGAAGCATAGGGGACGACACTCATCTTTTCTCTATCTTCTGCAGTCACTGGGCATTGATTCTTACTCAACTTCACACCTTGCAATACAGGCAAGAACCCCTTCTTGGACTGATCCATTTTGAACTTCTTCAAAACTTTGTCAAGGTATGTGCTCTGTGAAAGTCCTATTAAGCGTCTCGATCTATCTCTATAGATCTTGATGCCTAATATGAAAGCAGCTTCTCCTAGGTCCTTCATTGAAAAACTCTTGTTCAAATATTCCTTCACGCTTTCCAACATTTCTATATTGTTTCCAATCAGCAATATGTCATCCACATATAATATTAGAAACGCTATAGAGCTCCCACTCACTTTCTTGTAAATACAAGCTTCTCCGTAAACTTGTATAAACCCGAACGCCTTGATCACCTCATCAAAGCAAAGATTCCAACTCCGAGATGCTTGCACCAGTCCATAAATGGATCGCTGGAGTTGGCAAACTTTGTCAGCATTCTTTGGATCGACAAAATCTTCTGGTTGCATCATATACAACTCTTCCTTAAGAAAACCGTTAAGGAACGCTGTTTTGACATCCATCTGTCAAATTTCATAATCGAAAAAGGCAGCTATTGCTAACATGATTCTAACGGACTTAAGCATCGCTACGGGTGAGAAGGTCTCATCGTAGTCAACTCCTTGAACTTGTGAAAAACCCTTTGCCACAAGTCGAGCTTTATAGACGGTGACATTACCGTTCGCGTCCGTCTTCCTCTTAAAGATCCATTTGTTCTGAATGGCCTTTCGCCCTTCAGGTAATACTTCCAAAGCCCATACTTTGTTTTCATACATGGATCCCATCTCGGATTTCATGGCCTCTAACCATTTCTCGGAATCCGGGCCCATCATCGCTTCTCCATAGCTCGTAGGTTCATCGTTGTCCAACAACGTGACCTCTAAGACAGAGTTGCCGTACCACTCAGGAGCAGTACGCGTCCTTGTCGACCTACAAGGTTCGATAGCAACTTGATCCGAAGCTTCATGATCATCATCATTAACTTCCTCTTCAACTGATGTAGGTTCTACAGAAACATCTTTCTGCGCTGTGCTACTCTCTGGTTGAAGTAAAGGTTCAACAACCTCATCAAGTTCTATCTTCCTCCCACTCAATTCTTTCGAGAGAAACTCTTTCTCAAGAAATGTTCCGTTTTTAGCGACAAACACTTTGCCTTCGGATCTGAGATAGAAGGTATACCCAACTGTCTCTTTTGGGTATCCTATGAAGACGCATTTCTCCGCTTTGGGTTCCAGCTTTTCAGGTTGAAGCTTTTTGACATAAGCATCACATCCCCAAACTTTAAGAAACGACAACTTTGGCTTCTTGCCAAACCATAGTTCATATGGCGCCGTCTCAACGGATTTCGATGGTGCCCAATTTAAAGTGAATGCAGCTGTCTCTAATGCATAACCCCAAAACGATAGTGGCAAATCGGCAAGAGACATCATAGATCGCACCATATCCAATAGGGTTCGATTACGACGTTCGGACACACCGTTACGTTGTGGTGTTCCAGGCGGTGTCAATTGTGAAACAGTTCCACACTGTCTTAAGTGACTGCCAAACTCATAACTCGGATATTCTCCTCCTCGATCGGATCGTAGGAATTTAATCTTCTTGTTACGATGATTCTCAACTTCACTCTGAAATTTCTTGAACTTTTCAAACGTTTCAGACTTGTGTTTCATTAAGTAAATATACCCATATCTACTTAAGTCATCAGTGAAGGTGAGAAAATAACGATATCCACCGCGCGCCTCAATGCTCATCGGACCGCACACATCAGTATGTATGATTTCCAACAAGTCACTTGCCCGTTCCATTGTTTCAGAGAACGGGGTTTTAGTCATCTTGCCCATGAGGCATGGTTCACATGTGTCAAGTGATTCAAAATCAAGTGACTCCAAAAGTCCATCAGCATGGAGCTTCTTCATGCGTTTTACACCAATATGACCTAAACGGCAGTGCCACAAGAAAGTGGTATTATCATTATCAATTCTACATCTTTTGACATCAATGTTATGAACATGTGTATCATCACTATCGAGATTCAATAAGAATAAACCCCTCACATTGGGTGCATGACCATAAAAGATATTACTCATATAAATAGAACAACCATTATTCTCTGATTTAAATGAGTAACCGTCTCGCAATAAACAAGATCCAGATATAATGTTCATGCTTAACGCAGGCACTAAATAACAATTATTCAGGTTCATCACTAATCCCGATGGTAATCGAAGAGCGAGCGTGCCGACGGCGATCACATCAACCTTGGAACCATTTCCCATGCGCATCGTCACTTCGTCATTTTCCAGCCTCCGTCTATTCCGCAGTTCCTGTTTTGAGTTGCAAATGTGAGCAACCGCACCGGTATCAAATACCCAGGCACTACAACGAGAGTTGGTAAGGTACACATCAATAACATGTATATCATATATACCTTGTTTGTTGTTGGCCGCCTTCTTGTCAGCCAAATACTTGGGGCAGTTCCGCTTCCAGTGACCAGTTCCCTTGCAATGAAAGCACTCAGTTTTTGGCTTGGGTCCAGCCTTGGGTTTCTTCATGGGAGGGGCAACTGATTTGCCACTCTTCTTGGAGTTACCCTTCTTACCCTTGCCATTCTTCTTGAAACTAGTGGTTTTATTGACCATCAACACTTGATGCTCTTTCTGAATCTCAGACTCAGCGACTTTCAACATTGCAAACAGCTCGGCGACTGACTTGTTCATCCCGTGCATGTTATAGTTCAACACGAAGCTCTTGTAGCTAGGTGGCAATGATTGAAGAACTCTGTCAATGATCGCCTCTGCCGGAAGGGGCATCCCCAATTCAGCCAGACGGGTGGAATACCCAGACATTTTGAGTATGTGTTCACTGACAGACCCGTTCTCCTCCATCTTG
The DNA here is from genome assembly GCA_039707655.1 of Elymus sibiricus. Classification (NCBI taxonomy): domain Eukaryota; kingdom Viridiplantae; phylum Streptophyta; class Magnoliopsida; order Poales; family Poaceae; genus Elymus; species Elymus sibiricus. The sequence continues at coordinate 327,083,170 of CM077671.1, forward strand.
CAAGCATAGAATTTATCGGAGGTCTCATACCTCTCGATCCACGCATTCTTCTGAAAGATAAACTTCAACTCCAGGAACATATCATATGCTCCATGACGTTCAAAACGTCTTTGAAGTCCCGGTTCTAAGCCATACAACATTGCACATTGAACCATTGAGTAATCATCAGAACGTGCCTGCCAGGCGTTCGCAACGTCTGGAGACTCTACTGGAGCGGGTGGATCACCAAGCGGTGCATCAAGGACATAAGCCTTTTGGGAAGCCGTAAGGATAATCCTTAGATTACGGGCCCAGTCCACAAAGTTACTTCCATCATCTTTCAACTTAGCTTTCTCTAGGAACGCATTAAAATTCAGGGGTGCTACTGCGCGAGCCATTGATCTACAACATAAATTTTGCAAAGACAACTTAGACTATTGTTCAAGATAATGAGTTTAGTTAATCATATTACTTAAAAACTCCCACTCAAATTGACATCCCTCCGGTCATTCGAGTGTCACATGATCCAAATCCACCAACTCAAGTCCGATCATCACGTGAGATGAGGTGGTTTCAATGGTGAACATCTTCATGTTGATCATATCTACTATATGACTCATGTTTGACCTTTCGGTCTCTTGTGTTCCGAGGCCATGTCTGTACATGCTAGGCTTGTCAAGTTTAACCCGAGTGTTCCACCTGTGCAACACTGGCTTTGCACCCGTTGTATGCGAACGTAGAGTCTATCACACCCGATCATCACGTGGTGTCTTGAAACGATGAACTTTCGCAACGGTGCACACTCGGGGAGAACACAATTTTATCTTGAAATTTTAGTGAGGGATCACTTTATAATGCTACCGTCGTCCTAAGCAAAATAAGATGCATAAAAGGATTAACATCACATGCAAATCATAAGTGACATGATATGGCCATGAACTTGTGCTTTTGATCTCCATCTTCAAAGAACCGGCATGATCTCCATCATCACCGGCATGACACCATGATCTCCATCAACGTGTCACCATGAGGTTGTCGCGCCAACTGTTGCTACTACGACTATTGCTATCTCATAGCGATAAAGTAAAGCAAAACGGCAAAAATAAATTAAAGACAACCCTATGGCTCCTGCCGGTTGCCGTACTCATCGACATGCAAGTCGTGATATTCTATACAATACATGATCATCTCATACATCACATATATCTCATCATGTAATTGGCCATATCACATCACAACATACCCTGCAAAAACAAGTTAGACGTCCTCTAATTGTTGTTGCATGTTTTACGTGGCTGCTACGGGTATCTAGCAAGAACGATTCTTACCTACGCAAAAACCACAACGGTGATACACAAATTGCTATTCAACCTTCTCAAGGACCGCCTTTGTCGAATCCGATCCAACTAAAGTGGGAGAGACAGACACCCTCCAGCCATCTTTATGCAACAAGGTTACATGTCAGTTGATGGAACCGGTCTCTCGTAAGCGTACGAGTAATGTTGGTACGAGCCGCTTCATCCCACAATACCGCTGAATCAAGAAAAGACCAAGCGAGGAAGCAATCTGAATATCAACGCCCACAAACTCCATTGTGTTCTACTCATGATCTCATCTACACATAGACCTAGCTCATGATGCCACTATTCGGGAACGTTGCATGGGAAACAAAATATTTCCTACGCACACGCAAGATCTATCCATGGTGATAAGCATCTATGAGAGGGAGAGTGGATCTACATATCCTTGTAGATCGCTAAGCGGGAAGCGTTAAGAAACGCGGTTGATGTAGTCGAACGTCTTCGCGATCCAAATCGCTAGCGGTCCCGCGATCCAATCACGATCTAGTACCGAACGGACGGCACCTCCGCGTTCAGCACACGTACAGCTCGATGACGATCTCCGCCTTCTTGATCCAGCAAGAGGGAGCAGAGAGGTAGATGAGTTATCCGGCAGCGCGACGGCGCGGCGGCGGTGGTGGTGGAACTATTCCAGCAGGGCTTCGCCTAAGCACTCCTGAAAACTAGAGGGAATGATCTATTGGGAGAGAGGGCTGCACCGTGGCCTTTTTTGGGTTGGGTCTCTTTGGCCCTCTCTCCCTTAGTATATATAGGATGGAGGGGAGGGGACGACGCCCCTAGGGCAGCCCCTAGGAGTCGGCCGAAGTGGGGAGGTGGAGGAGTCCAACTCCAATCCTACTAGGAGTAGGATTCCTCCCCCACTTGGTTTTCCTTTCCTCCACTTGGGCTTTCCCACCCCTAGCCGCATGGGCCTTGTTGGGGGGGGGGTTCGGCCATCCCACTAGGGGCTGGTTCACCTCCTCCCACAACCCATGAGGCCCTTTGGGGCAAGAGGCCCCTCCCGATGGTCCCCCGGTACCCTCCCGGTACTCCCGGTACACTACCGAAGTACCCGAAACTTTTCCGGTGACCAAAATGGGACTTCCTATATATCAATCTTTACCTCCGGACCATTTCGGAGCTCCTCGTGACGTCCGGGATCTCATCCGGGACTCCGAACAACCTTTGGTCACCACCATACATAACTCAATACTACCGAAACGTCACCGAACGGTAAGTGTGCAGACCCTGCGGGTTCGAGAACTATGTAGACATGACCTAGACACCTCTACGGTCAATAACCAATAGCGGGACCTTGACCTAGACACCTCTGCGGGTTTGAGGTAAAAGCCGTCATTGCGGCGGGCATACGAGCGCCGGAAAACCACCACCGTGTCCACTGCTACTGCTTCTTCCTCCTTTCTTCTTTAGTGTGTGCAAGAAAGAGAAGTACAGAAAGCTCCGGTGAGTGCGAGAGGAGGCCGCAGCTCCAACAATTGGCATCAGAGCCACGTTCGAGGGGGTGATCGCCGACGATGTCTTTGGTCCCGTACACCGGCGGATCGGGCGGGTCGCTGCCCATGCACTGTCCGGTGCTCACCGGTGAGAACTACACCGTGTGGGCGATGAAGGTCGAGGCCGGACTCTGGGAGGTGGTGGTTCCGGCGGAGGACGCGGCGGCGGCGGTGATCGCCAAGAAGGACAAGCCGGCGAGGGCGTATTTGCTCGGGGCGCTCTCCGAGGAGATTCTGCTGCAGGTCTCGTCGAAGAAGACGGCGGCGCAGCTATGGGCGAGCTTGAAGACGAGGTTCGTCGGTGCGGACCGGGTTCGGGCGGCGCGGCTGGCCACACTCCGCGGCGAGTTCGAGCGGCTGCGCATGGCGGAGGCGGAGACGCTGGATGCATTCGCCGGCAGGATCTTTATCGGTTGAACCCCTATGTCAAGGATTCAGTTAACCCCGTATGATGTTCCCTTTGTTCTTCGGTATGTTACTTGCCCGAGATTCGATCATCGGTATCTCTATACCTAGTTCAATCTCGTTACCGGCAAGTCTCTTTACTCGTTCCGTAATACAAAATCCCGTGGCTAACACTTAGTCACATTGCTTGCAAGGCTTATTGTGATGTTGTATTACCGAGTGGGCCCTGAGATACCTCTCCGTCATACGGAGTAACAAATCCCAGTCTCGATCCATGCCAGCTCAACAGACACCTTCGGAGATACCTGTAGAGCATCTTTGTAGTCACCCAGTTACGTTGTGACGTTTGATACACACAAGGTATTCCTCCGGTGTCAGTGAGTTGCATGATCTCATGGTCATAGGAACAGATACTTGACATGCAGAAAACAATAGCAATAAACTGACACGATCATATGCTACGTTCATAGTTTGGGTCTTGTCCATCACATCATTCTCCTAATGATGTGATCCCGTTATCAAATGACATCTCATGTCTATGGCCAGGAAACTTTTGACCATCTTTGATCAACAAGCTAGTCTACTAGAGGCATACTAGGGACACAGTGTTGTCTATGTATCCACACATGCAATTGAGTTTCCAATCAATACAATTATAGCATGGATAATAAACGATTATCATGAACAAGGAAATATAATAATAACTACTTTCATTATTGCCTCTAGGGCATATTTCCAACATTTATTTGCTTCTAGTATTCAATTTCTTAAATTGGTTCTATGCAAAATGCAGCCATGTCAACACAATTGTTGTGATGGCTGCAAAATGTTTTCATTAGCATGCCTTAGCTTTCAATGGCGGGCGTTCTAGTGAGCATGCTATTGCAGCAAGAATAAGTAGTGGCGGGCTCGACACGCGGCCCACCATTGCCAAGATTCCACCAGTGGCGAGCAAGTGCTATCGCTCGCCACTATAGGGGCTCTACCAGTACCAGTGGCGGGCGCTTGCCCGCCACTGATGACATAATAGGAATGGCGGGAGGTCAGTGGCGGGCGGCCCAGAGAGCCTTGCCCACCACTACTGGCCTTTTCCAATCCACCACTGCTAGTCAATCCTATAGTAGTGTGGTGTGCAAGTTCAAGTGGAGCATCACGAAGAGATCACATGCTTAAAGCTTGTCGTTCATTCGTGGTGACAATGGACATGTGAAGATGTGTCAAAGAGAGGCTCACACACAGTGGAGTATGGGGGAGCAATCTACTAGTCTTCATCGAGCTGGCACAATCAAGAAAGGTGGTCCATCTTGAGGAGGACAAGATCGTCATCATCTAGCTCAAGTGGACTACATGCAATGCAAATGTTTGTTCTTGATAGGTTTTCTATTTTGGGTTATAGGATTTATTGCCGTACTATCAAGGGAGGCTCTCGAGTGAGTAGATTGTTCGTATCGTTCGTAGAGAGCTCTAACCATTGCATCCTTGGCATCATCTTTCTTGGTTCTTATTTGGATTTTCTTTATGTGAGGTTTTAGATTGTGTTCGTCTTATTGTCAAACTCAAGCTCATCGAAAAACAGAGTGCGCATGCATCATCTTTGAGTTTTCGGTGTTGGAGAATTTCCCGGTTCATATTTTGGGAAGGTCCTCTTCCTTATCATATTGGCATTTTATTCTTCATTGCTAGTTCTTAATATATCAGGTCATTGTTGGATAGTACTTTTCGTCATCTATCCAACAAGCTTGAGTTTGCTGATTTCGGAGCCCGTATGTAAAAGTTATGGCAATTTCAGTTTCTTCTGTTTTGCTTGGGCTATTCTGCAGCACCCAAGCGGTAGTACCGCTCGGTACCACAGTAGCATCACTTCATGCGGTACTTCTGTTGTGGCCTACCAAAGCTACTTCTGCTTGGGAAAATGCTTCTGTTGCTCTCTGGTCTTTTAAGCGGTAGTACATGCTTACTGCGGTAGTACCGCATTCTACTGCCGCACACACTTCCGGTAGTTCATATACTTCTGTAACTCGTCATGAATTTCACGGTAGTAGAGCGGTAGTAGGGCGCGGTAGTACCGCTTCGTGCGGTACTACCGTCCTACCCACCTTCTACTACTGCTCCAAGCAGTAGTACTGCTCCCCCGAGCAGTAGTACCGCTTGAGCACGACCATTGAGCATAACGGTTGGATTTTTCCCCACCTATAAAAGGGGGTCTTCTCCCCAATGGACCTTATCTTTTGAGCTCGTGTTTCCCCCATTGTTGACTCTCTTTGAGCTTGCTATCTCTCAATCCCTCCAATGATTCTTGCTCCTTTCTGAGCGAAAAGAGAGAGGAGATATAGATCCACATTTTCACCAATCACTTTCTCCTCTTTGTGAGGGGAACCCCTTGGATCTAGATCTTAGAGTTCTTTGTGTTCTCCTTGTTCTTCCTCTCATATTACACCATAGCTTTTGTTGTTGTGGTGGGATTTGGGAGTGAGGTGTTTGATCACTTCGTGTGTTCTTGCCATTGCATTAGTTGCATCGGTTTGAGTTCTCCACGGTGATACGTGGACGTGAAAAGTTGAGAAGCTTATTACTCTTGGATGTTTGGGCACCCTAGAGCTTGTGCTTCTTGGGTGCTTGGGCATCCTAGATAGCTAGTGGTGTCTCGAAGCTCAATCATTTTGGTGTAAAGCTCCGGGCAAGCATCGGGGTCTCTAATTAGGTTGTGGAGATAGCCCCGAGCAATTTGTACGGGTTCCGGTGACCGCCCCAAGGGTTGCCAATTGTACGGGTTTGGTGACCGCCCCAAGGGTTGCCATTTGTACGGGTTCGGTGACTGCCCTCAAGGGTCCCTTAGTGGAATCATGACATCTTGCATTGTGTGAGGGCGTGAGGAGATTACGATGGCCCTAGTGGCATTTTTGGGAGCATTGTGCCTCCACACCACTCCAAACGAAGATTAGCATCCGCAAGGGTGTGAACTTTGAGATACATCTTCATCTTCGCGTGCCTCGGTTATCTCTTACCCGAGCCCTTTACTTATACACTTTACTTTGTGATAGCCATAGCGTTTCATGTTATATATCTTGTTATCACTTAGTTATTTATCTTGTTTAGCATAAGTTGTTGGTGCACATAGTTGAGCCTAGTGTATTTAGGTTTTGTGCTTGACTAATTAAACGCTAGTTTTATTCCGCATTTGTTCAAACCTAAATCCTAATTATTTTAAAGCGCCTTATTCACCCCCTCTAGGCGACATCCACATCCTTTCAGTAATCCACCCCAACTCCCAATCCCAGCCACCTCCGCAAAATTGTTCCTACACGCAACTGCCTCACCCCTCTCATTTTCCCTGTCTGGCGGTCTCGTCGACAACAAGAGGAGTGGGGACTAGTCTGTCTTGTTTTCTTTGGGGTTTTTTGTTTCCCCGACGACATCGACGATGTGGTGGAAGCGATGGCATGTTAGAATAAGATCTCTTCGGTCTTTCCATACCTCGATGTCCGATCCAGCGCCGACCAAGGTATGTGAGAGTTTGTGTTAGATCTGAATCTTGACACTTGATGTGCCTTTCAAGGAGAGGTATTGGCTGGCTATTAGTGCAACGACTACGAGATCTTCTTCCGTGTTGTCCTGTGGCATGGTCCGGTTTCTCCACCCTCTGAACTGGTGGTGATGGATTGCAAGTCTGTACTTGCTACTTTGTAGATGTGTTGGTTTTCTCCCTGAAGAGGAAGGGATGGAGTAGTAAAGTAGCAACAAGTATTTCCCTCAGTGAGAACCAAGGTTTATCGAACCAATAGGAGGATCACGCAAACAACCGTCAGTAGTACCTACACACATAAGAACAAATACTTGCACCCAATGCTGGTAAGAGGGTTGTCAATCCCTTTTACTCGTTAATTGCAAGGATCAAATCTGATAGTGTTAGATAGATAATTTACAAAGTAAAATAAACTGCAGCAAGGTAAATAGGGTTTTTGTAAATATATTGAGTAGATCCGGGGGCCATAGTTTTCACTAGAGGCATCTCTCTCAAGAACATAGCATACGGTGGATAAACAAATTACTGTTGGGCAATTGATAGAAAATCACATAGTTATGACGTTATTCATGGCATGATCATGCATATAGGCATTACATCTGTGACAGGTCGACCGACTCCTGCCTGCATCTACTACTATTACTCCACCAATCAACCGCTATCCAGCATGCATCTATGGTATTAAGTTCATAACAAACAAAGTAACGCCTTAAGCAAGATGACATAATGTAGACAAAGTAAGACAGACAATATGTTCAGACCCCGTCATTTTACCCTTAGTGGCAACAATATAAATACGTGCCTCGCTACCCCTTCTGTCACGAGGTGAGGACACCGCAAGATTGAACCCACTACTATGAACCACTCCTTTGATGATCTAGTCATCTACTTGGCCAAAGCAAACTCATAGATCGAAAAGTATACATAGCTACAACAATCATACATAATAAAGTTCGGATTTGACTCTATTACATTCAATGAATAATCTAATCATAAACCCACAATTCATCGGATCCCAATAAACACACCGCACAAAAGGATTACATCGAATCAACCTCCGAAGAGGTATTGAAGATCAAAGAGAGAGAATCAGAGAGAGAGAGAGAGAGAGAGAGAGAGAGAGAGATCTAGCTAATCACTATGGACCTATAGGTCTGTGGTGGGCATCATCATGGAGGCAATAGGTTGATGAAGATAACCTCCGTGATCGATTCCCCCTTCGGTAGAGTACCGACGGAGGCCTCCAAATGGGATTGCAGAAGAACAGAGGCTTGCGGCGACAGAAAAATTGTTTCGGGTCTCCTTTTGGTGGTTTTGGGATTTTAGGGAATTTATAGGATTGGAATTAGGTCAAGCGGACCTACGAGGGGCCCACAAGCTCACACGCCCCCACCCCTGGAGGCCTACCGCTTGAGCTTGTGGCCCTCTCCTCTAGCGTCTCGTCTCCTCACAATGCTTCTAGGGTCTCTTCTGGTCTAGAAAAAATCACCGTAAAATTTCGTTCCATTTGGACTTTGTTTGATATTGATGCCTGCGAAAGAAAAAAATAGACAAAAAACAGGAACTGACACCTGGCACTAGATTAATAGGTTAGTTCCCAAAAATGATATAAAATGGCCTCTAAAGCATACAAAATTGATAATATAATAACACGAAACAATCAAAAATTATATATACATTGAAGACGTATCAGTACTGTGTTGGGTGATGCTATACTTCTTCAGCTATTTCTAAATCTGGTACCAAGGAGCATGTGGATATTGCGGTCTCCAAATCCTGGTATGACGAGGGTGTTTGTAAATGTCCCTTTTCTTTACTATGGTCCAGTGCAGATAGGAGGAAGAACAACGGAAATCCATTTTGGCTCTAGGGAGCACATTCTCCTACATGCCAAAAATGGATTTTACAAATGTCAAAAAATATGAAAAATAGATATGTTCATTGTCAAACCCGCATTTAGTGAGATTCAGCTCCTCCATAGCAGAAGAATTAGAAAGAAGGCACCCTAACTCATCTCCTGTAATGTCCACCTTAAACAGATGCAGCCTTGTCAAGCGAGCAAGTCCGGCAACAGGGTGGAAGGCACAACTGGTGAGGTGAAGATGTCGAATCAAGTTTCCACTCCCGTTGGAAAATACCGAGCAGGGGAAGTTGTAACGCACCCATTTGTATCCGTTGTAAGACCAGCATTTGTACTTTCTCCGGTGCTGTCGTTTTAGACAAGAATAGAGTCAAATATTTGAAATTTTGACTACCAATATCTCCACAAATAATTAGATTGAATATTTCAAAAATCATACTATCATATATGTGAACTTGTCTCAAAAAATACATCCACAATACCTAAATTCTTTGGGATATATTATAAACATCATGTAATAAAAGTTGATGGTCAAAGTAGTATTTAGGACAGCATTGATGTCCAGAACAATAGCTTTCAGAAGACCAGAGAAAGTAGTATACCATTGGCACTGAAAGTACGACTTCTTCAATCCCCGGATTAATGGCAATCTGAAGCCACCTATTCAGATACCGATCATTGAAACCAGAACCACAGTAATGAAGCTCGAATGTCTTCACATCAATGCCCGAGTGTTTTTTCAAAACGCTGCCAACTCTGTTTTCAAAAGTTCGTGCAAGTTCACGTCTTCGACATGCATTTCCAGTCAGGCCGAGTGTTTCCCTTGTGAAGGTGAGGTTGGGACGGCGTGTCCAGGAACTTAATAACGTGCGAGATACACAACCAGCTCGAGCAGCATCCCGCAGTGGCAGCAAGGAAAGTATATGATCCCATATGTCCTGCATATACACGATTGGGAGAAGAGTTAACATTGGAAAGTTTGGAATTGTAGAGGCGAGCTGATCCTTCAACTAGGGGAAATAGGACGATATGGAAGTTGACATGACACGCCAGGTGCTCAGTGCATTGTGTGCTAGAACATTACAGAGTTAAATAGCCCAACGGAATGCCAATGTGGTAGGCAAATTAAGAATTACATGGAGAAGTATTCTTTTCCAGACAGTGTCACTAGTTGGCAATCACACACACACACACACACACAAAAAAAAAAAAACTTGTTATTCTTTACTTGTTCCGAGACAGCATAATAGATGCTCTAGTGGGAACTAAGAAACTAGAAAAAATTCACCTGTTATTCCTTACTTGTTCCTAGAAAGCATGTTGCAATAAAAACTCGAACAATCCAGTAACACTTGTGCTAAGTTCATGAAAAGTGAATCCCAGTTCTGAAACTCTGAAAGCGCTTCCAAGCTCTCTAAGAAGATAGGACATGTCCTCTTCCTTGTAAAACATATACATTATTATCCTAAACTTAGATTTAGCCAGTAGTATAGATTCGAACGACGGCACAGCTAACTCACATCGTTTAGCTAGAAAAATCATGGGCGTTTTTACAGGCGGACGCACCTCTGGAAGCTCCGGCACTGAATGCCTCCTCCTTTTGGCAGCCTGAGGAGTATCGTCTTCTTGTTGACAGGGCGAGCGCTTTCTCTTGGCCACCGGAGCAATCGACGTACCTGCAGCACACCGTCCATGGATGGTCATGGATAGCGCGGACATTGACATGAGTTGACAAGAAAAGCCCAGGCCTCATGCCACGCATGTTCAGTAGCATCTCGAACAGGGACACGTTTGCACAAGATCAGAACGGAGCCGCGATGGCGAGAAGCGGCAGCTTACCACGACGCCGTTGGGTCTGCCGGTCCTGCCGCACGGAAACGAGCCGCTTGAGCGCCAGCAGCCCCATGGTACGACGGCGACGGCGGCGGCGCGGCGATACCTCCTGGGGTCGGCGACGCCCTTGCTCGCTCGCTCTATCTATCTAGGGTCGACACGAGAACCCAACAGCAAGGCCCGTGTGTGGTTGGGTCGCTATGGGAGCAGCCCTCTAATATGCGGGCCGTAGCCCGCCAGCAAGTTTACTCAAAACACGGCCCATCCATCAAAAGGCCAGCACCTCCCAGTCCGTCGTCGTGTCTTTAAGGCCCTCGCCGTCGACCGTCGTCTTCCTCGGCTCCGTCCGGCCGGCGTAGCTGCTTGGTGCGCGAGCCGAGCTCCTACCGCCTCGGCCACTCCTTCCCCGCTCTCCCCGAGTTCTCGCCCCCCCCCCCCCCACGGCTTTCGCGTGCCTATCTCCTCGTGCTTGCGGCGTATTATCCTCTTCCCCCCTGTCGGATTTGCTCGATCCGGTGACCAGGTCTGAAGGTGCGAGCTCTCCATTCCCTCTGATGCTTAATTTCGATTGTCCATCAATGATTTGTCCCGCCTGAGAAATATAGATTGAATTGCGTATCGTGGATTCTTCATCAATTTAACTGACAAATCTCCGTCCATTTTCCCTTGCCTTTCCTTTACGGGTATGCCTATTTTAGGGGACCTTATAGTAATAATAGTCTAATAGACCAACTAGAAGAGGAGAGGAATTCTTCATGAATCGCCTTGCCTTGCTTAAAGAGGTTTATTAAAAAACCGCCCGTGGAACTCTTGTTTTGAGGAAGCAATGAACATTGTCTTTTTCCATTCTCAATAAATGAGGAAGGAGGGGTGAGGTCCTCACTTGCGAGTGAGGCAAGGCTTTCTTTTATAATACATCCTACCCGATTCTGGTTGACGATTGCGTTCTATTCCAATTATTCACTTGTTTTTCTTGTCACGGTGGCGAGACCAGATGAGACGATATTACTCCTCTTCCTTACGGCTCCCCTGTGCCTAGTGATTTCTCGTGCTCGATTCATCCCATTCTAGTATATCTACTCGGCTATCCTTAGAAAAGTCAAAAGATAAGGAGCTCAACCTGTGGAAATCCTACTACCATCGGCTGTCACATTTGTTCCCACTTACCGCAGGGATGGATCAAGTAACTGGTGATTCTTTTCAAGGTCAGATGCTTTTTGGGCTTATTTTCTCAAAAATCTTCATTTTGATCGAAATTTTCCATTTCCAGACAGACCCCAAGCCGAGGTTGGAACAATTCTTTATTTTCTTGTTGGTTCCTTTATTATTTATTCCAAGTTTTTCTCTTCCATTCGGTTCATTAGCTTTAGGAAAAATAAAAGCTGCGGAAATGCTCGCTTCTAAAAGGCTTAAAGGCTTTGATCAAGGCAATGAACATTTTGCACTTGGAAACTAATAAGAAAGGAATTCAAATCATAGTTCGATACAGACTTTTTCTCTTTTAAGAAGGGTGAAACTTTCCTTCCAATACTTGTGCGCTCTACCCATCTCTACTGAACAAACCCACTACACATCAAGTGGCAGGGTATGTGTGTAGGCCTTTTCAAGGACATTCGAAACAACATGTCGATAAATTGCTATAGAAAGTGGGGCTAGATCGAGAGTTCTGACCTTTTCGTGGGTTGGGTGATCTTCAAACTCTTGTTTTTCTAGCGAAAGAACGCCCTTCTGAGCGATGATCTCCTACAAGCAAGTATAGTAAGGTTGACTTCAATTGAGGCAGAAATGTCACTGGTCAGCTCCTTAGCGTGACAATTAACACCACTTTCTTATTATTACCTAAGAGATTAGATAAGGGAAGAAGGCAGGCCAAAGCTTATAGATTCGGTGATCGTACTTCTAACGCTTTGTCTAGTCAGTCCTACGACCCCTTCCGGCTGAGACACGAATCCTAGCCTATCTGAGTCGCAGAATGAAGGGCTCTTCAGAAGGCACCACCCAAGTCTCCTTTGATACTTCAGAGTTAGGATTTTTTTTCCAAGGAAGGCACTGCTTGCTATTACTGACTGCGGCTGCCGACCGAAGAACTGAAGATCTTCAATCTATGTTTGAGTGCTCTTGCGAAAGAAAATAATTTCGAATGCAAAAAATGGCCTGAATTGCGTATCGTGGATTCTTCATCAATTCAGTAAGGGACGCTTCTTCCTGTTGTTCCGTCAGAGCTCAAAGAGAGTGATAATTTCCCAATGGTTATGATGATGTGTTCATTGTTGATAGTAGGTGGTAGCACCTGAAGGTGAGGGAGCACTAATACGATTCTAAGCTGGCATACCGCAGCAACATTACAAAGATTGGTAGCATTAATCTGATCAGCTTGCCACTCACCAACTGATATCAAAATGCATTGACATTCCCAGTTGATTCCTAGTACATTAATTGGCATCTAGGATTAAATCTTGGGAGGATCTCATGAACAACTAAATCGCAACAGTATGCACATGTTAGCCTCATAAGTAAACAAGTGAGCAAACGTATACAAAAGCTACCATATATATGGAACCAAGCATCAACCCGCCAGTACTGTAGATGTCCATCTAAAACCACCATTTTTTCAGACCTGTATGGCAAAAAGGCGAAAAAAGAGCTGTCCACATAGCATTCCTCTAGTTAGGCAAGAAACGAAACCAGCATCATTTTATGGAATCACTTCATTATGGAACCACCACAGATATCTGCTGGACTGCTGCTGCAGCTGGATCCTTCAAGCAGCAGCAGGCTGGGTCTTCTTCAACTTCTTTTTTTTTTGATGCGGCTTCTCCGGCTTATCATCACAGAACTTCTTGGTGTCAGCAGCCTTCACATTGAATTCCACCAGGAGCTCTTCAAACAGAACCTTCGTGTCGGCCTTGAAGGATGCCGTTCGTCGACCTGCACCTGCACATTTCTTTGGCTTCACTGCGTTGCTGCTGCTGGATCCTTCAGCATTTGCATTTTCCAGCTCCTTGCCCTCATCGTCCTCATCAGGAACTACGGACCCAACTTCGTTACCTTCCATGTAATATTTACATGCAGCCAGAATGGCATGGCCACGTTCACGAAAGTGGCCGGCAACAAGATCTTCAAAGTGCTGAAACAAGCAAAGCAACAACCAGCAAAAAAGGTTATTTAATATTCTGGTATGTGAGCTATGCTATCTAAACCTTTTAGTCCACTACAACCTACTGAAGATAACAATTAGTGCCATATTACAACCAAATTAAGTGCCGGATTGTGGTTGTTGTTCTGTGCAACACGGGGCAAGCTAGATATGAAATTTAGCAATCTTTACCGATCCTAGAAAGATCTCACTGTTATGGCTCCAAAATGTATAATCATGACTGAAATGACTTATATCCAAAACGATGTTAGTTCCCTTAGCCACCATAAAATTATCATCCTTCTTACTTGGCATGGATTCAGGATAACACAAAAACAAAGTCCAAGCTAATGTCCAGGTGGAAGATCTTCTACCCCATATCATTCCGTCATGGTTCAAATGTGCTCAAGGTTCTGCTACAATTCAGCATTGAAAAGTAGACCTTCTGTTTTCTATCATTTCTAACAACATCAACATGCAGCAAGTTATATTTTGGACGAATCTTTTCGCAACTGTGGGCACTTGTCCACTCGTGTCAGGAACTGTGAGAGCTTGATAATTATGCGGTATGTTACCTGTGGAGGCCTACGAAGTGAGTACAGCATTGTCCTACACGAGTGCTGAAATGCCGTATCATTATACTCCAAGGACCTCCTCTGTCCATTAGCATCATTGACTTCGCTCTCGTATCCTGGCTCATTGAAGTATGGCTTTTCATTCAACACGAGGCCTTGAATGGAGATCAACACCTGTAGCATGGTTGAGTGAGCTGAGTCCCAATTCTCACAGCCGTCACCATGCCAGGTTCCCAGGAGGCTAAGGCAGACTGTTCCAGAATTATACAGATTTGGATTAAGCCGAAGTCCTCCAGAATGATAGTACACCACCTGCAAAGGCACCAGAACAGGTATTTAAATCAAATTATGCGAATACATCAAATAAGAAGTTGTTAGATGTCAGTGCTTACTGGAGGAGTCGCTGGATAACTATCAGTGAATTGAGCATCAAAGAAGAAAAGGCCATCATGGTAGGGTGTTCCCTGAGGCCCAGTGATCACAGCCCTGAGAAGGTCCATTCGATTTGCCGAAACACGGACATATATGGACGCTGCACAAAGAATAATAGTTCATGAAAATAGTACAACAATATGAATTTCTAAACCGTAGTAATTTCAACCCAGGAGATTCAGCAGGCTTTCTAAAACTGTGTAGGTGAAAGTACATAATGAATCGATGAGTTTCAAATACACATAAAACCATTGACAATATAGCTTTCTTCATGGAGACAACATATGCCCAAATTTGCAATGGAGAAATGGGTGGTTCAAATCAGATCCCGAGTGTGCTACGAAATTTGTATCTTTCACTTGAGGAGAGCATTTAAGCACATATTTAGAATTTCTATTGGAATAGCTGACCTGGTAAATCATTCTCCAGGAGTTTCCAGTCATGCTGAATTCTTTTTGTCCACTCTTTCCCTGTCTGGAGTGATGTTAAAGAAAGAAACAAGTGTCCGATTGGAAAAGAAGGTACCAAGTAAATCATATGCATAAGATCTTACCTTTCCAACAGGATTACTAGCATAATGATGATCAGAGAAATGCTCAACAGTGTCAAACTGTTTAAATACATTGTATTTCTTACCAATTTCACCCTCTATTTCTGACATTGACTTAGAATTGCCAGGCCCATCATCAGTTACAGCTTTATGCAACAATGGTACACTAGCCTCCACACCTGGAGGCAGATCTAAATCGTAAAATTTATTATCCAGCTGCTGATTCAAGTCAGTTTGCTGATTGAAGTCACTTTCATCAGATTCATAATCAGACCCTTGTGTTATGGCATGGCGAAAAAACATCGATTCTTCGGGAAATCTGGCGGCATGGCCATTCACGTAGCAGCCTTCGTCTTCGTCATACACATAATAATCTTCTTCCTCGGTTTCACAAGAGTCAAAATTCTGTAGCTCAGCTTCAGATGCTTCGAAGGAATTATTTTCTGTACAGGATCCAACTTCATCACTGGATGAAGATCCCTGTAAGATATGCCAATGTAGTTATAAACTAAGACAAGATTTTTAATGGTACATACAAATATGTGTCCGCCAAGAAGTTCTTGTAAATTTGAGTTACATATCAAGATCGATTGCTTCGGTGCCAGCATTAAACATGCAGTATATGGTAAAAGCAATCCGCATTGTTTTCCCAACAAAGAATCCACAAGAATCTACTCCCTCCGTACCAAAATAAGTGTCTCAACCTTAGTACAACTTTGTATTAAAGTTAGTATAAAGTTGAGACACTTATTCTGGGACGAAGGGAGCGTAATAGATGTGCATTGGGAGCATGTAATCTATTTTCTCTCTCAGAAACGTTTTTTTTCCAGAGATTTCTTCAAACGATGCAACTGTTTTTAATGAACCCCTTCGTGCCAGGTTTTCACTAGAAGTATGATGGCCTGCTACACTCTGTTTTTCACATTCATAACAGCAAGATAAAAATAGATATCCTAAACTACATCCACAGGTTACAGTTAGCTAGCCATTCCCTCTGTAAAGACATAAAGTAGTCCAAGCAATTTGCAAAACATAGTAGTCCTTTTTAGAAACTTTTTTTAAGAACATACAGTACAGACGCAAGCGCTCGTATATACGCGCATACACTCATTTCTATAAACAAACACACGCAAATCTTATCCCAATGAGCACCTCCGAGAGACGAAACAATATGCGCGGAACTTACCTTTGGAAGCTCCGACACCGAATGCCTCGTCCTTTTGGCGGCTCGAGGAACACCGTCTCGTTGGCAGCACGAGCGCTTTCTTCTGCCCGCCGACACCGAAGCCGTCGACGCACCTGCAGCACGAACCATCCACGGTCACGGATCGATGGTGCAGGCATGAACAACACGAGTTGACAACAGAATCCCAGCCAGGGTCTCAATGCCATGCAATGCAATGCATGCTCAGTGCCTGTTCTTCGAGTGTGTCAGTAAAGTCCGGAGAAGGTTCAGACGGTTCATGGTGCAGCGTGTACACAGTGCACGCATGCAGATGCAGGACACCGTGACTGCAGAGCCGCGGCGAGGGAGACGGAGCTGGAGGCGGCGGCTTACCACGACGGGGGTGGGTCTGCCGCCGCATGGACATGAGCCGCCTGAGCGCCAGCAGCCCCATGGTACCACGGCGACGGCCGACGGCCGACGGCGATACCTCCTGGGGTTGGGCTTGGGTTGGCTTGGGTTGGCTCGAGAAATCAGGGTAGGGCCGTCTCTCAGGTTTCGTTTGCTTTCCAGTTTTATTTATTTATTAATTATATAAAATCCCATGACTGTCCACTGCCCACACGAAGAGCAAAACGCGGCGGTAAACCGAAGTCCAACACCCTACGAAACGAAACTCTGTTCATTTTTTTCTTTTCTTTTTTTAGCAAAGCGAAACTCTGTTCAACCTTTTTTTTTAGAAAAAGAGAAGCTCTGACTACGTTTTTTTAAGAAAAAACTGTTTTCGTTTTTTTTGAGGGATCCCCACACTTTTTTAATCTGTATCCCTTTGATCTTTGGTTAAAAAAAACTGTTTTTTTTTTCGGGAAAAAAAACTGTTTTCGTGGGTGTGTAACGACAATAAATTCGCACAGACCGGCCCATTCTCCATGGGCCCGTCAAGAGCCCACGGCCATCGTCGCAGCCTCGGCTCCATCCGGCGAGAGTAGACCAATCCCCTCCGCCTCTGGCTGCCTCTGCGTCTGCGGAGCCTGAGCTTCTCCGGCTTCCACCAGCCCTTCCCCTCCCACGTCCCCGCCGACGCCCCATCCTCGCATCTCCCCTGCCGGATTGGCTCGATCCGGAGACCCAAGTCTCAAGGTGCGAATCTCCCGGTCCCTCAGGTGTCTAATTTTGTGCTGCTCCCAAGCAATCTGCACCTTCTCTGCACTATAGTAGGTGCACTGGAACTTGATAATATGGAGCGTAGATTGCCCGTGGCCTCCGGTGCTGTGATCTTTTGAGTACCCAGTCCAGTGTGTCTACTGGCCTGGTGGCCTCATCTGCTGTCTACAGGGATCCGTGGTAGCACTAAGAGATCGGTTTTCTGCTGACTGGTTTGCTGCTCGTGCTTGAAATGTTCATGATTTGGGAGGGGAATTCAGTTGTAGTAGTAGCATATTCTGGGAAGTCCACAGATTTAGCTTGTATGCAGTTTCTGTCAAGTGTATGCTCAGTATGTTCGAACTAGTAATTTCATATATTCAGATAGGGACCTTTCTTCCTGTTGTTTTGCCTGGCAGAGTATTTTTCTCATAGCAAAATTGCATAGTTGTACAATCTATAGCTGTTCTGAAACATACGTTGGTCTTCTTAAAACGATGCTACTGTCACGTGATGCATATCATGGTTCTCGGACCTTGGATCAATCTACTCTTTACTTCGGAGTGTTGTCTTATTTTTTATTTGAGATGAACCAGTGCCCTCATGTTCCACTAATTCTTAGCTGGTCGTCTGAACATGTTTTTCAGTTCATACTTGGTGCCACTGGAAGCAGATGCTGCTGCGTTACACACCTGCCATATGTTTGCAACGCTGCACTTATACCATGTATTCTCAGCCTGGTCAGTTACAGGGAGGATTGTCGCAGAGCATGGCCTTATGGAAGCATTCTCGCTCACATGCAGTCAGTTATCACACAAAAATGGGGTTAGTTAGTCTTTCTCCTAAGAGCACAACATCATCTCGTCTGCAAAATGGGACATGCTTTGCCTGCTTGGAGCAACAGTCTAAACGTGGATTATCAGCAAGAGATCGTATCCTACAGTCTAAGCTTGATCTGACCTCACATCACAAGTTCTCTAGTATTAGCTGGAAGTCGAGAACGACAAGAAGTTTAGCTCAAAAAATAGGAGGTGCAGGCACTGTACTTTCCTTGAGTTTTGCAGTTTCTGGGATAGCAAATGCTCAGGGTCCGGTGGATAACGACATTGATTCCAAATCATCCACTAGTTGTGCTCATGGGAAGAAAGTTTACACAGAGTATTCTGTCACCGGTGAGTGTGTGGAACAATTTGTTTCTTTTTTTTTTTTGGAAAAGGAGGAACAATTTGTTTCTATATACAATATGTTTATATGCACGTAGTCAAAGCATAAAATCACTTTGTGACTGTTTCACACGAGACCCGCAGGCATTCCTGGGGATGGTAGATGCTTGTTCCGTTCTGTGGCTCATGGTGAGTGCATTAGGTCAGGGAAACCCATACCTAATGAGAATCTTCAGAGAAAACTCGCTGATGATTTAAGAACATTGGTATGTTTATAATGTAAATCCGAGTTCATACTTTGGATGAATATTGTTCTCAACACTGAAGATTTATTTTTTCTTGGTTAGTCATGTCTGAAATCTGTATATAATGTTTCTATTGTTAGGTTGCTGATGAGTTTATCAAGAGACGGACAGAGACTGAATGGTTAGTTCCTTATCCTGCTGTTGTTCTTTCTTCACAGCAATACACATACGCTTACCCTTTGTTGTAACATCCATCAATTTGCAGGTTTATTGAGGGTGATTTCGATACATATGTCTCTCAGATTAGGAAGCCACATGTGTGGGGAGGAGAGCCAGAGTTGCTCATGGCTTCTCACGTTCTTCAGTGAGTAATTGGACTACTTTTCTGTTGAGATAGGCATTTGAAAATATGAGTAGTATTAGCCATGATCGCAGAATATTTTCATACTGTTTGCTATTTAGCTGAACTATACATCACTGCATGATACTTTTAGATCACTCGCAACAAGTTGTTTCACTTTTACCTTCGCAAGTCAGTAATATTGATGTAGCATAACACTTACGTCTGGCGTTTAAGGCTACTCCCGCTTGACCTTGTTTCTTCTTCTAATATCTGGTTTCCTAGTATATACGCACCTCAAAGTGCTGCGATTGTGGTTTTCTCTCTTCACTCCATTATTATAAAGAAAAATAGCATGGGGAAATGTTCCAATTGTCACGTCGATGAGAATCTATTGCTGTAGCCCAACAAAGATAGCTCTTTTGTAGGTTTAGTTTTCAAATTCGGCCCTTTGCAACATTGAGGTACGTACAAAGGCAGTAAGAACACCATCGTTGTGTTTCAGGATGCCGATCACTGTTTATATGCGCGAAGAAGCAGCGGGTGGTTTGATTGCGATCGCGGAGTATGGCCAGGAGTACGGGAAAGAAGACCCAATCCGAGTCCTCTATCATGGCTGTGGCCATTATGAAGCGCTGCAGATACCAGGAAACTCTGAATCCAGGTCAAGATTGTAACATTTGGAGCTCAGAAACCAGATATATAGTTAAGTTATTGTCTTATACTTTCTGTGCTTGTCAAATACTCCTACATTTTCTGTCAAGTATAGTCAGAATCATTGAGCTTCTTCCATTTACCTATGTGTATGATTTATCTTGTTGTATCATTTTTTTTAGAGAAAATATACTCTGTCATTTGATCTTCTTGGCAGATAGCAGCGCTTGACAGTTGACAGATTCACAGGTAGCCGAGTACCTGAGCGTTGCAAGAAAGTCTGGATGACGCCAGCCCAGCGGATCTCAACAACCCACGGCCGCTTCCTCCGCTGCATGCATCGCATGCAAACGTCCAGATTCAGATGTGTACTTAGCCAAAACTTGTCCATCTATTTCCTTCTATAAAAGCTCAACCTGATCGATGAATCAGGCAGATAATTCTGGATCTGAGTAATCTTTCCTCCCGGCCCGTCCGCCATGAGCGACGCCTCTGACCTCGGCACGATGCCCGCCGCCGGCCAGGGCGCTCTGGACGCCTCCTCCTCGTCCGGCGACGCGTCTTCGCCGGCGCCCTTATCCATCCACAAAGTGGACATCCAAAGCCGCGTCCCCTCCAAGCTAGACTTCGACGCCGACAACTACGCCGAGTGGAGGGACGCCATGCTCGCCGCGCTCGCCGAGTTCGGCGCCCTCGACCACGTCGAGGAGCAGGCCCACCCGCTTCCCGACGGAGACGAGGAGTGGATGCGCGTCGACGTCACCGTCGTCCTCTGGATCTACACCACCATCTCCGACGAGCTGCTGGACGAGGTCATGGCCGCCCACAGCACCGCCGGCGAGGTCTGGGCCCAGCTGCGCTTCTTCTTCGACGACGACCGCCCGTTCGACCCGGCCCTGGAGCTCCGCGCCGCCGCGCAGGGGGACATGTCCCTCAACGCCTACGGCTGGCGCCTCAAGGCGCTGGCCCGCGCCGTCGCCGACGCGGGCGGCGAGCCCGTCTCAGACCGCGCGTTGGCCCTGCAGCTGCTCCGCGGGGTGACCCCCAGGCTCCGGGTCATGGGCACCTCCCTGCTCGTCCACGACCGCTTCCCCAGCTTCATGGAGGCCTTCTCGTTGCTGCGCCTCGAGGAGTACAGACGTGAGCAGGGCGAGTTTTGAGGGCTCCGCCCGCCCGCCCGCCCGTCGCCGAGGATGGTAATGCCGATCGCAGCGATGGTGACCGTGGTGATCGGCCTTGATCAGGGTGCGCACTGGCATATGTGTGGGAATTTTGCGTCTTTGACACATCCATTCGCGCTTCAGTTGTTTGAATTGCTTTCATAGTAAGAAAGGACGAGCCAGAGTTAACTGAATCCATCGCCGCGCATGGACTCTGGAGCAATGATGAGCAACTCGATGCGTCTGTTCCAAGTTCTGAGAGAGAGAGGCGGGTGGGGTGGAAGAGGTCACCGACGCAGCAGTTGGATTCTATCCCATTCTTTCAGTCAGTTACACGTATTTTCAGCTCAAACACCTTCTCTGCGTAATTTCTCTCTCCGTGACTACGCTGCATTGCATATCTTGCACATAGTTTTGGGACGGGTTTGGTTGTTATCTGTGAAGTTGCCTGCATTTGTGAGTTGGGTCTGGCTGAGTGAAAACAAGGTAAAAGCCAACATCTACACCACGTTTCGTTGCCTGCATCAACATTGTCTGTATTAGGGGATAGGTGTTTGGCATCCTATATTGTCTGAACTCACACATAAACACGTTGTTTGGTTACACACACGGTGCAAGGTTTGCTCACTTTGTACCGTACGTGGTGAGTTCATCCGCTGCACCTTACAAACGATCACAGCTACCACACCAACGCAACAACATTGTAATGTCGACGAACTGCACGATGTGTAGTTCTTCACCCCAAAGTGTGGCGCCATCTTGCCAACTTTAACCTTGCATGCTTGTTTTTGCACAAACTTGGAGTAAACATCTTCGCCCGCACGCCTAGTTGCGAGAAGACAATGGTTGACAGTGTAAAAAACAAGGGAGGCATGAGCTAACCGCGATGTGGCCGGTGTAGTGTCATGCCTATGATCCCATGAGGGGTCGCTAAGATATCTAAACTTGGACACTTGGATCCATCAAGCTCTCCACTTCCTGAGGTGGTTATACATCTGGATGGAGGTCAACTCCTGGCCACAGAATTCGAACACCTGCTTCGCAACGGTGTTCAAGTGCACCTCCTTGAAGCCCTTGTCAAGTCCTAACCCCACTAGGTATGAGCTCACACATCTTGTTAATCACAAACATGTTCATGAACGGCTGCCACTTCATGATCTTCCCCCTACCATCCTTCTTTGTCTTTGCGGCTGCCGTTGGTGCAGTGGCAACAACAACAGTTGGCTCAACGAGCACAACTGGCACAAAAAGAGAACCCACGATTGTGTCTGTGTGGTCATGTCCTACAATCATAGCACGCGTTAACAGTGAGTATAGCACACACTAACGGACAATCTACGATATGAGCAGCATACATCACAACTAGCTACAAATTCAGTGTGTTCAACACTACAATACCATCCTAGCATGCTGCAAACCCACCATTAATAGCTACCACAACATCACAATCTCACATATCATCACATTAATCAACCCTAGCATTGCTACAAGATGCACACAAATCGTACTCTAGCACATGCTTGAACATCAAACCCTACCACATGCTCTCAGATTTAGCTACAACGAACACAGAGAAGGGTTTGATTG
This sequence comes from Elymus sibiricus, assembly GCA_039707655.1. Classification (NCBI taxonomy): domain Eukaryota; kingdom Viridiplantae; phylum Streptophyta; class Magnoliopsida; order Poales; family Poaceae; genus Elymus; species Elymus sibiricus. Next base: position 327,105,775 of record CM077671.1, read on the forward strand.
AACTCAAAGAGGCCATTGCTGCAGCTCGAGGGAGACACAGCAACGGCCAAAGAAGATGAGGACACGAGTCACCGCCGCCGTGGAGCGCTGGTCGGAGAAGGAGCGCCACTTACCTACTCATCGGTGCCCATGAGCGTTGGAGGGAAAGCTCGAAGGGGGGGGGGAGAGTGGCAGGAGTTGAGGCAGTGAGGCGAAGGAGGCTATATAGGACGACCAAATCGGCGAGAGATAACCCAAAATCCTCCCGTTGATTTTTTGGAGACACGCGCGAGCTCGCGTCATCTCCGTGCCCGCACGAGCTCAGCGCGGCGTTCCCCACCCCTGCTTCGGCTGAGCCCGGCTCGCTAGAAACTGTCGCTTCGGGCGTTCCTAGCAGGCCTCGCTCGGAGGTGTTTTAAAGTTCGTGTTGTGCAGGTCAAACACTGTATGCAGGCAAGCAAACATACTGAATCCTTCCCGTGCAGGTCTGGTTGGGCTTTATGTGACCTATCAAACATGCCCTTGGTTAATCGCTTAGGTAGGAGTTTTTTTTTTCTGAACTTCGCTTGGGTAGGAGTTAGCTTCTCCTCGCACCTGTATTGTGATTTCCGTCGCATGATCATGTTCATGCCCTGAATCAGAGCGCCCTTTGCATCCAAACCTTACCTAAGACTGTTTGGTTGCCTCGAAGAAGTGCACAAACTTCCCTGTTGGGGATTTGATTTTGCTCCATTTTACTTCGTGGTTTGATCACTTGCCATGCATTATTATCTCAACTGATCGTGCGGGAATGGTTTGCAATATATTCAGTGAGAATTAGTTGTATGAAACATGAATATGTAGAGTAATAATATGAGATCTAAAACTAAAAAATGATTTGAGGTGTTTGCTTATTAATTATATAATATAAATATCATAATAGTATGTAAATTCTCATGCATGTTTGCATGCTTAGGTGCCTTTTTTATCATGCATGGCTGCATGTTATGGTGGATCTTTCTCCATGCATGTTGAATGATGAGGTGTCATACTTGTATGTTGAAAAAAAAATATTAGTGGGGGCTAGCTATTTAGATATAGAAAATTAAGAAGTAAAACGGGACATAATCAAATATTTCGCCACCTGTGACCCTTGGCTCTCTCCACAACATATGCCACTGTTCTTAATCATCATCCATGTCGATTTCCGCCTATCATGTCATCGTGTACGAATACTCCATAGCCTAACAAAGTCTTATTTGTTCAACCTACGACTGCATGTCTTCCCCACAACAGGTGTATTTGTACCACGTATGACGAAGACATGTAATGAAGTGCCTCGTACACAAACAAGTTTGGGAAGAAGGCGCCAACTGTAAAAAGTAGCACGACAACGTTTTCTTTGTTCATCCGTGCATTACAAGCTCTTTCTTACCGCATGCACATTGTTTTAACCGTTGCCATCATAAGACATATCATCATTCGTACGGGTGCCTCATGTTGTACTGTCTAATGTTGTCGGTGGGATAATGCGGATAGGCATCACTAAGGTTCACTTTGGTGACACCAATCGCCATGAGCGCATACAATCAAGCGTACTCAAGGGATCGACACGGATCCACAATGAAAGCATCCATGTGACCCTCAAGAGCATCATGATCTGCACCCAACTCAAGAATGTGCACTTCAAGAACAACTGTGTAGTAAACATTGGTCACACAAACATGCATGCATGCCTCAATTGTTGGCCCATTGATCCCCTCCCAAATCGAGCATACATATTGTGCACGGTATTGCCCAAAATCTTCACGCACACAATTATAATCTATTGAAATGGACGATTACCCTAAATCGATACAAAACTACCGTTGCCAGTGCTAAGTAACCGTTAACATGGCCACAATGTAACCACTTCATCTTATCCTTAGGTTTTGGGGGTTCATACCGGCATTGCTGTCGCAGAAGAGGAAGGACCGTGGCGTCTTCCGTCCCTCTCCAATGCATCTCACATAGGTGAAATTGCACCCAACGGAATTGATTCGCTAGAAACAATCGCATCGAGCATGGCCTAGGTGAAAGGGGGAAGTGGGCCAGCTATAAAAACATGTTATATTAAAGAATAAAAAGGAACGAGAAATGATTCATCAATTGTCAAAAGGTTATGGAAAAGGTTGCACACATACATCCTCGTGTTTTTCGTGTGCATGTACTTTCTTATGAATTTATCTTTGCCATCCGCTAAAAAGAAAGAAAAAGTTAGAGCTTGCAAAACTGCTTCTTTAGAGCACCAGATATTTATGTTTGACCATGGCACATAAAATATTCCTTTTACCATGAAAATTACACAAAAACAAAACACACGAGTATTATAAAAAAGGTCAATTGTTTAAATATATATAATGGTTTTTTAAACTTCAATATATTTGACGAATTTATTGTCCATTCCGGGAGCATTGTGATGTGGGGAGCCAAAAAAAGGCGCCGCTCCTGGCTCAGATGCTTATCCTCAAGAAAGAACAATATATGACGTGATTTCAGGTAGCGAGAGGAACATATGTCTTTGCTAGAATCACGTTAGTATTGGCTGCACGGAGTACCTTCCTCCGCGACTTTATAAGACAAAAAATTGCATCTTCCATCACGATTTCACGGATTATATATTCTCCCCGGAATATATATTACAGAATATTGGTACTAAGCTCACAGATATACACAGATCACTTCGCTTAATAACACATAACACGCAAAATAAAGTGTAATAATGAAGAGATATTCCTGCGTTTTGTACGAGCCAAAAAACGATTGTAAGAAGCATTATTGCAGGGTATTCCCAGTGGTGGGAACAATGGGAACACATCAGGTTCCCCAAAGAATGTCTGAAAGAAAATCAGGGAACAATGGCGCGTGCATGGCTACACACATTTATTCCACAATTATTTGTACTGATCTGCCGATGGTGGTATTATACTATTCTCGCACATAACTAGGGAGAATTTCTTGCTTGCAGTCTTCTCTTCATCCATGCAATCATGCATGGTCCACGCAGAGCTAGCGCCCGTTTCCAAAGAGAGGAAATAAATATGATCCATGCATGCAGCATGGCGAGGTCGCCCTCGTCGATCGATCAAAGATACCTTATGCCCTCCAAGAAATCCTTATCAGGATCGGCAATTGTGCTATCTTATTATGCAGTACACACGCGCGAACGAATCGGGGGACCTTGTTACGTCCTTTGATTATCGAGGAATAGCATCTTTGGATATGGTTCACCATTTTAATCTGCAGCACACGGTTCTTGATGTTGCTATTCTCAAGGATTGATTCGCAGAAAATTAAGTTTGGGTGTGTTAATTCTCGTAAACTATGTACGATGAAAAAGTTTATAGGTATATAGAGGTAGTAATTTTTCTTCGGTCGTTGTACAATATTCCGTAAAAGATATAATGTTCGAAATAATCTTTTGAATGCAAATCTAGTGGTATAATTTTTGAGATATACAATTCATATTCTTTTGGTTTAAATAAGGCTCTGGATATAAGAGAGGTCTGTATGCCGGTCCGGAGGTAGCAACATGTTTTTGTTGTTGTTGGATCATAGCTATCTATCTATGTGAAATATCAATGGAAGAGAACGGATGTGCTCACTACAAGAAGTTGAAATGTAGAAAGGACTGGGAAAAGAAAAGGGAAAAAGACGATGAGAAGATCCACTTATTCCTCGGAACTATTTGTTTGGCTTATTTTCTCTCTCATATTTTTATTGGCCACACCTGACTCTCTAAATTATCTCATCCGGGGAGAGCACTTTAACATGTAAGATGTTTTGTTTTTTGAAAGGTTAACATGTAAGATGTTTATATAATGCAAAAGGTGCTTGATAAAGTTGTGGTGAAAGCTCATAAATGTACCTTTTAAAATAAAAAATATGAGTATTATTTGACCTCCGTAACAGAAAACAAAAAAGAGTCATATATCTAACTTCATTCTGAACAAAATGCGAATAGCAATGTTCTATAGTCAAACTTTACACATATATATACTTCATCCCAACCTCAACCTAGGCACGATTTTGTCAATGCTCTGGGTATGATAGTTTAGGAGGTCAAGCCAGCCCGAAAAAGATCGAGAAGAACTGAGCAAATAGTTCATAAGTGAAGCGTATATTTTCTGAAGAAAATAGTTTTAGAAGGCTATAATTACTGAATTGTAAAGTGAAAGTAATGCAAAACCATATACCGTAGTATGTTTTTTCCTCGATACTGAAAGCCAAGAATACATATACCTAGTCAAAATGAATTCAAACTTCAAATGGTCAACAAAGAAATGGACTATCACCAATTTGTGTAGGCAAGACTGTGATCCCAATTTAGTTTGCCTTATTTTGAATAAATGGTGGATTTTATTGGCTTAAATGAAATATAAAGAGGATACAAAATATAATGAGCGTACATCGGGGCTCTGCATAATTAAGATGTACACAACCAACACCAATTTAGTTCGTCTGCATTTTAGAATTGCGGTGGGTTATCATAACTTCAATTGTTTAACCAATTTTTTTTTTCATTTTCGCGGCGTTCGTAACCCGCTTTTGCACACTTTGGTGGTTAATTTCCAACGACTTGTCGTTTACATATATACGACGCAATACAGTCCAGCAAATAACAGAGCGGCTTCGATAACAGAGAGACAGACCCAGCCGCATCCATCGCCTTTATATTCCATCCCACACCTCTTTCATGGCACTTTATTCCGTTAACCAGAAAAAAGGTTAGCGCTGTTTTTGTCCCTGTGTCGGATCACGCAAACAAGAGCCAACTTTTGTGTCCACGGATAACGGGAGCAGTGAGGCACACGCTCGGCGCTCCACAATGGAGCGGGCGCCCACGTGGAGCCACATGGTTCGCAAGCGCCCACGTGGAGCCACATGGTTCGCAAGATCTCGGTGCTCCGGCCGAGAGGGATGGGATGGGATGGGATTTCCCCCTTTGATTCCCTCACATGGAATCGGAATAAGAGCTTAATTTTGATCTTGTCGATCGGATCGAGGAAGATGGCAGTCACCTGATTGTTTTCGTTAAGTTATGGTGGTTAATTTAAGCCGGATCAATCCTCCTTTTGGTAACTAGGAGACATAATTGTAGGGTAGCCCGTGTCCCCTTCATCCTTGAAAAATTATCTTGTTTGGATGGGTCAGATCCGGCCAGTTTGTTTGGCCAAATTTAGTACGTACTTCCCGATCACAGGACATGTTCAGAAATCCGGAATCCATGGCGTGGACAGCAGAGCAGGGGGTGCGGCCAGTGATGTTTTCGACGTATACTATTCTCAGGTGTCAGTGCAGCCGCGGGAAGACGATATGATAGGCTGCCCAGTAGATCCTACAGATCGCGCTTTGCATTTGCACGCATGTGCTCCCCTCGTGACTGAGCTTTTGTACTGCAGTGATTTTCCCGTTTGCAGTTGCAGGGAACCGATTTGTCTACGTGTTCACTCTCCGAGTCTGCGGCCGCTGGTGAGTCCACGTATACGTACTCGTGCAACTGTAGGCCGGACCGGACCGGACCAGACCATAAAGTGGGCTGAGCCGACAGCGTGCGTCACTGGGCCGAAAATGGGGGACTCCGGAGCGTCGGGCAAAACCTACTCAAAAAAACACGAGATTTCTCCCCAATATCTAGACCGATAGCTTCCTCCAATTTCCAAGATTTTTTTTCTGTTGGAACACTGTTCATTTCTGCTTCCCCTATGTCCAAAAGACGATTTGGGCGGTCACAGCTTAGCCCCTCCCACCCTCCGTCAACGAGCCTATGGGTCCCTGCCTCCTTTATGTGCCTCCGATGAAGGACGAGAAACAGACGTCAACCCCAACGAGTAGCTATTATTGGCTTCATCTTTCGTTTGAGGCGTCACATCGATGATGTGGATGGTGTTGTATAGGAATAAGTTGCTCGATCATCTCCAAATCCGGCGAGCAGAGGTCGACACGTGATGCCCCTTTGGGCGGCGGTGGGGTTTTGCTTGTGCAATATATTTTGGTGGTCTGAAGTTGGCTGCGTCGATGGAGCTATGGAGGAAGGTTATCGATGGCGAGCAATGGTTTCGCAAGGCCTACCAAGATTTCATGACACGTGCCTTTCTGGTAGTTCCGTGTAGTTTTCATGTAAGTACATAATGTAATATTCATGTCCAAAGATACATGTGGTTATCAGTTTGAAAAGAAGTTAGGTTTTCTTTGAAAACAATTTTTTTCCTGATGGTTCTAAATACCGAACTTTTTTGTTGCTAAAGTAAAGATAAAACCTCGATGGTAGTCAATATTTTCTGCCTAAATTTTCCTGATGTGATAGAAAACAAAGATACCGTATTGGCATAATGGAGTGAGGGACATGGTTAGTCAATAAGCACAAAGCAACACAATTGGACAACCACAGAACGACCCATATTCAATAATTCTTTTATAGCATGTTTGTTTATCTTCCATTGTTTGTGAAATATTGACTGTGAAGATGACATAGCCCGAAATAATAAGTCTCATAACTCTTTTTTCCATCCTGATGTGTTTTTGTTTGAACCTGGACCGTAGAACAATTGTTCTAAAGTACTTTTTAATATATAATAAAATATGTACAAACAAGTATTGCAGGATGTACAAAATGATCAACCAATTCTAGTTTTGGAAACATGGATACTAAATTACATATGGTTTTCAATCCAAGTTTCATCTTTTGAGATTTGGATGGCTTTGCTCTAATCAAAGCAACTGAAAGGCCCTCTTTCAGATAATGGAACCAAACCAGGATATGTGGGGCAGCTTGCATGAAGATCTTGTCATTTCTAATCGATCAAATGCTCCACCAACCCAACATGATAATATCCAAAACAATATCTATAGACAGTTCAATCATGGATATGCAAATTTCATCAAGGCAAGAAATGGCACAACTCCTAGGTGGCATAATGTGGCTCCAACATCTAATAACGAATGGACAATCCTAGAAGAGGTGCACACGAGTTTATTCCATGTTCTCACAAAGAACACAATTGTAGTTGTCCAAAAAACGTAGATTTCCATTTCACAAGATTCCTAGTGTTAACTCTGTCATAGAGAAGGAGTAGAAAAAAGATCTTATGGCTAAGCTGAGAGGAGCGCTTCCATAGTTGCTTGAAGATATTGTGAGTATTACTAGGACTAATCATAATTTGGTACATCTTCATAGAGGAGTATCTCCCAAAATTCCAAGGATAGGTCCACTTATCTTGACCAGAATAAAAATTCTTTTCTAAGTAGTGGTGTTTAGAAGAATGAGCTGCTGGTGAGCCTGAGTGGCGAGAGGTCTTTGAAAAAGATCCTCAAAGTTGTCCAAGGCCAGGACTTCTTGAAGTGAGATCTTAGTGTTAGTGCAAAAGGAATAAGTTTAGGGAATGCATGTTGAAGCCTTGGATCCATACATTTGTCTGACCAAAAAAGGATCGTTTCGCCATCACCATGAATACAAGCATAATGTTCTTTGTAGATAGGCAAGAGTTTGAGAACAACTTTCCACCAAGTATTCCACTCTGTCAACGAGCCTTAGTGCTAGGAAGGCGGTTAGGGTAGTAGGATTCCCAAATAATGCTGACCTAAGGAGTCCACTCTGTTGTACAAGTTGTGCAGATATTTCATAAGCAAAGCTTGGTTGTGAATGGAAATATCTAGAATCCAAAGTCCCCCATGTAATTTAGGAAGGCATGCTTAATTTATCCCACGAAATTAAGGCCACACCCTTGTCCTTAGAACCATATTTTCTTCAGAAACAATGTTTCAAGTACTTATTAATATGATGAACGACAGTCATAGGGATGGAGAGGGAGTACATGAAGAAATAGGCCTACTGAAAAAAATAGACTTGATAAGAGTTAACTTGTCTCCATAGGAAAGCATAGTGGCATAACCAGAGAGTCTAGATTCAATCATTTTGAGAATGGGAAAAAATATCAATTTTAGGTTTAGAAAGACTCAATAGGAGGCCCAAGTAGGTGAGAGGCAAGTGACCAATTGCCAACCCATGAAGGTGGATTGACTTTGCATAACTTCCCCGGGAGTATGATGGAGACCAAAGTGGATTTAGCATAATTGACCATGAGACTAGTATAAGTTGCAAAATGAAGGAGAAGCTCCTTGATGCAGACCAAAACAAGAACCACAAGAGAGGTGTCATCGGCATACTGGACAACACGAAAATGAGGGCATGTGGCATGGTGATGACCCACAAGTAGAGGGGCTCAATCGTAGTACTTTTGATAAGTAAGAGTGTCGAACACAACGATGGCTTTGATTTCCCAAACCCGGAGGGAAGTTTCCTCATCGGAATTGCTCCGCCGGAGAGCAAAAGTGCTCCTACCCAGGTTCCGCCTCGAGATGGCGACGCTTCGTACCGAAATTATTCTTATGATTTTTTTCTAGGGAAAATGGCATCATATAGGAGAAGATGGGCATTGGAGGCCTGCTAGGTGGCCCACAAGCCTAGGTGGCGCGCCCTGGGGGTAGGGCACGCCCCCATGGCTTGTGGCCATCTGGTGGGTCCCCTTTGGTGGATTTCTTCACCAATATTTTTTATATATTTCAAAATAATTCTCCATCAATTTGTAGCTCATTTGGAGTTCCAGAGAATATCCAGCTCTTCGGTGGTCCTTTCCGGTCTAGAATTCCAACTGTCGGCAATCTCCCTCTTTGGATGAATTGCAAAATAAGAGAGAAAAGGCATTAGGATTGCATCATAAAGTGTAAAAATGATTCAAAACATAATTAATATCAACGGAAAAACATGATGCAAAAGGGATGTATCAACTCCCCCAAGCTTATACCTCGCTTGTCCTCAAGCGGAAGCCGAACTCGATAATCATGATCACATGCTTAGAGAGAGAGGTGTCGATAAAATAAATACGAGCATGAAAGCATCATGATCATTATCATAGCAACAACATAATAACATAAAACTTCTCATGAACAAGTATCAATCTATCCACACGCTCAAGTATAAATCATAAACTTTATTGAAAACTAACAAACTATGTTCTTAGTCATTGAAACAATTGCAATCCATCATATTATCAGAAAGAGTCTATGTGAGAGCCTTGTTTAGCAAGTTCACATATTCAACTATCATTTAGTCTACTATGATTGCTGACACTCACGGCATAATTGTGAAGCAAAAAGTTTCAATCAGACACATAGGAAGATAGGAGTTTATAATTTGTCACCACCCAACAACTTATCTCAGGGATAATGTCAACAATAATAACTCATGATCACCTACATCCAGCTGGATATATGTGCATGGATCTTTCCACACCACATGATGCTTGCCAAGTAGATAATAATAAGAATAGAATAGGAATTAACATTATTGACTCTTGCATAAAAGTAAATACAGAAAAGTAAATGATATCCCCTTCACAGAGGGAAGCAGAGGTTGTCATGCGCTTTTCATTTGAATGTGCAAGCTCTTAATGGAAAGGAACGTCACTTTATATTGCCCTTATGATAGCAAACTTTATTATGCAGTCTGTCGCTTTTATTACTTTTCCATCACAAGTTCATACAAAGCTTATTTTCCCTTCCAATAAAAGATCATACATATTTAGGAGCATTTTTTTATTGCTTTTGCACCGATGACAACTTACTTGAAGGATCTTATTCAATTCATAGGTAGATATGGTGGACTCTTTTGGCAAGAAACTGGGGTTAAGGGTTTTTGGATGCACAAGTAGTATCTCTAGTTGGTGCAAAGTTTTGTCTAGCAAAAGGATAGGAGCAAGCACCACATGTTAGAGGATCCATGACAATATAACTTCTATGTGAATATAAGCAAACATAACTCATACGTTGTCTTCCTTGTCCAACGTCAACTAGTTGATCATGCATAGAATATTTAATGGGGACTCACAATCATAAAAGTTGTCCAAGATAGTATATTTATATGTGAGACCTCTATTTCATTATTACTTTTTCATGAATTGCATCAATGACCAATCCTATGTTTGTTAACTTCCAACAAATTTTACCAATTATACTTTTTTATGTGAAGTCATCACTCCCCATGGGATTAGCATATGATATTTTTATTCTTTTCATTACTAGGATTGATGCAAGAAAGTAAAGCAAACAGACTCAAACTACTATTTATTATATAACTCTCACACTCGATTACATAGATAGATAGATCACGAAGCAAACACTCAAAACTAAATCATACTAAAACTTTATTAATCTAAATCATATGATAACTAAGGATCAAACTAAAATAGGTAATGATGGTAAAAGTGATGGTGATACAATACATGGGCACCTCCCCCCAAGCTTGGAACAAGATAAGGGTGGTGCCCATACCCGTGTACTCAAGTTTCTTTCTTCGGTGATGTTGGTGATGCACTGGTGGGCTTGTCCTTCAATAGCAAGTATTGCAAATTATCGTTGATCTTTCGAGGGGCCCGATTCTGCTCCTCCAATAAGATAACCTCCCGAGTTAGTGTTGTATTCTGGGCACAAATTGCTTCCACAACTTTTAATGCATTAATTTCAGGTAAAGAAAGATTATCATGAAGGGTGTGTAATATGTCTCCCTTTTTCGAGTCTTCAAAGACAGGTCTAGAGCAATCTCCTCTAGATTCCTTGGCTTCTTCATCTCTTGTAACATCTCCTTGGGTCATAGGCTCACCTTCCTCTCCCGAAGACAACTCATAGTAGACCTTAGGAGCGTTTGCCTGGGGCAGGTCGAACTATGCGATGCTTCTTACGAAGGCTTAAGGAGGACTTGAGTGCTTATGAGACCTTCAGTTCCTGACAGAAAATAGCTCGAAACAAGAACAAAGGGAAAACTTGCGTTACGGTAGTCAAAACATCAAGTCGTATATATAATGAATTTGTCCCGTGCAGGATAAGTCTACAAAAGGATGACAGAGTCGGGAAAGTCCACGAGGGGCCCACAAGCCACCCTGGTGCACCCTGGGTGGTAGGACGCGCCCCCATGGCTTGTGTCCACCTCGTGCATTTTCCTGGCTAGTTATTATTTTTGTAATTTTTTATTTATTCTGAAATGAACAAAAATTGCTTTTATAGAACTTTTGGAGTCGGTTTACTTACCATACCACATACCTGCCCCCTTTTCAGGATTCTGGAGCGTTCCCGAGGGTCTCTTTTATGTGCTCCTCGGGTGTCATTGTTTGGATAATATTGGTTTCCTTGTTAATGGTGTACCTGAAATATAATGTTTAATTCTTTAGCCATTAACCACCTTAGGATTTATTCCTTCCGCGTTGTTAACTTTGATGGCACCACAGCGATAAACCTCCTCGATAATATAGGGTCCCTCCCATTTGGAGAGGAGTTTTCCTGCAAAGAATCTGAAACGAGAATTGTATAATAGAACATGATCACAAATGTTAAATTCTCATTTTTTGTATTCCCCTGTCATGCCATCTTTTAACTTTTTCTTTAAACAACTTGGCATTTTCATAAGATTGCGTCCTCCATTCATCTAGAGAACTCATGTCAAATAACCTCTTTTCACCGGCAGGTTTGAAATCATAACTAAGTTCTTTAATTGCCCAATATGCCTTGTGTTCTAATTCTAGAGGTAAGTGTCAAGCTTTCCATAGACCATTTTATAAGGGGACATACCCATAGGATTTTTATGAGCAGTTCTATATGCCCACAATGCATCATCCAGTTTCTTAGACCATTTTTTTCTAGATCTATTAACGGTCTTTTGCAGAATTAACTTTATTTCTCTATTGCTCAATTCAACTTGACCACTAGATTGAGGATGATATGGAGAGGCAATTATGTAATCGACATCATATTTAGCTAAGAGTTTACGAACTGCACCATGAATAAAATGTGAACCGCCATCAGTCATTGAATATCTAGGGACTCCAAACCTCGGAAAGATAACTTCTTTAAGCACTTTAATAGAGGTGTTGTGATTAGCACTACTAGTCGGAATAGCTTCTACCCACTTAGTGACATAATCAACAACAACTAAAATATGAGTATGTCCATTAGAGGAAGGAAAAGATCCCATATCATCAAAGCCCCAAACATCAAATGGTTCAATAAAAAGTAAACAATTCATCGGCATTTCCTGACGTCTACCAATATTACCAATTTTTTGACACTCATCACAAGAAAGGACAAACTTACGTGCATCCTTGAAAAGAGTAGGCCAATAAAAACCAGACTGTGATACCTTATGTGCAGTTCTGTCTCCCGCATGATGTCGTCCATATGCTTCAGAATGACACTTTCGTAGGATTTGTTCGTGCTCATACGCAGGTACACAATGTCTAATAATACCATCTACTCCTATATATAAATGTGGGTCGTCCCAAAAGTAATGTCTCAAGTCAAAGAAGAACTTTTTCTTTTGTTGGTATGTGAAGTTAGGTGGTATATATTTAGCAACAATGTAATTAGCATAATCTGCATACCGTGGACTATTGCGAGAAGTAGAAGGATTTATAACAGCTAATTGCTCATCAGGAAAATTATCATAAATAGGCAGTGGGTCATCAAGAACATTTTCCATCCTAGACAAATCATCTGCTATAGGGTTTTCAGCTCCCTTCCTATCCACAATATGCAAATCAAACTCCTGTAATAGAAGAACCCACCTAATCAATCTAGTTTAGCATCTTTCTTTTCCTTGAGATATTTAATAGAAGCATGATCAGTGTGACTTATTACTTTAGAATCAACAATACCAGATCTGAATTTATCACATGCAAACACAACCGCTAAAAATTCTTTTCCAGTGGTAGCATAGTTCTTTTGAGTGGTGTCTAGGGTTTTACTAGCATAATGAATAACATTCAATTTCTTATCAACTCTTTGTCCTAGAACAACACCGACAGCATAGTCACTAGCATCACACATTATTTCAAAAGGTAGGTTTCTATCAGGTGGTTGAACAATAGGTGCAGAAATTAAGGCTTGCTTAAGTACTTCAAAGGCTTCTACACAATCATCATTAAAAACAAATGAAATATCTTTTTGCAAAAGATCGGTAAGAGGCCTAGAAATCTTAGATAAATCTTCATTAAATCGTCTATAGAAACCAGCATGACCAAGGAAACTTCGAATACCTTTGATATCTTTAGGACATGTCATTTTCTCAATTGCATCAACTTTAGCTTTATCTACCTCAATACCTCTTCCGGAGATCTTATCCTCAAGGACTATACCTTCATTTACCATAAAGTGGCACTTCTCCCAATTCAAGACAAGATTAGTTTCTTCACATCTCTGCTAACTGGATCAAGGTTGTTTAAGCAATCATCAAAAGAGGTTCCTTAAATGGAGAAATCATCCATGAATACCTCAACAATATTTTCACAAAAGTCACAGAATATAGTAGTCATACATCTTTGAAAAGTAGCATGTAATAGCCCGAGACCGACGCTCCAGAAGATTCCCGTTTTATTCCGTTGTCATCATGTGATTCGTTTGTTTGTCGCATGCATCATCGCATCATTCGCATCATCTGCATAGCATCGATACTTCGTTGCCGTCATTTTTAAAAACTCGCATCCGTTCGTAGTTGCTGGTTCTCCCCGTTCTTGTCGTTAACCGTTGCGAGACCAACCACACACGCACGCGCCCGCGGCATCGTTAAAATATTATTTTCAAAAGTGTGTATAAAACTTTCTCGGAATTGGTCGAAACTTGGCGAGCGGTCGTTATATAGTGTAGATAGACCATCTGCCAAATTTCGTCGCATTCGGAGTCGTGTGATACCCGAAGGGATAACCCTATAGCCGGTTTGTTCGTTAAACGTTTTTCGGTTTTAAAAACTGTGATGCTGGGCTGCCCGTTTTCCCTCTCATCTCCGCCTAGCCTCTCTGCACAATGCACCGACTTGCGCGCAACCTAGTCCGAAAACTCCCCCGGGCCCGAACCAGACGGTCGTGACCGTTGGGTCCGGATCAACCCCGTTATTCCCAAAACCATCCGCGGTTTCTTATTTGGACTCCCTAACCTTTTTATTCTCAACCGTCCGATCTAATTGCAGCGTCCAGACCTAGTCCATTTCCCCTATATATAAACCAACTCCCAGTCTAACCCTAAAACCTAGGCTACCTGTCCCATCCATGAGTCCATCCGCGCCGCCACCCATTGTCTCCCTCCTTGCTTTCCATGCTGGACCAACCAGATGCCCTAACCCCCGATCAAAAATCCTCTCGGCCTCCTCCCCTGTCTCCTGGACACGTCCGACCGTCGTAGCTACCTTCATCCGCGCCCGCAACAGCTACTGCCCGAGCCCTCGTAGCCAGCCTCCTGCTCCTCTCGTTCCCAAGGCGAAGAGACGCCCGAGCAGGAGCTCTCCTGAGCCCCCCCGACCCACGCAGCCTCTCCTTGCTCTGCCTCGGACCGGCCTCGTCCCTCCCCATACCGGCGTACCCAGCTCCGCCCCGTCTCTATCGGCCGGCGAGCCACCGGACACCGACCCAGGCCAGGCCCCCGTGTCCCTTCCTTGCTTGCCTCTGGCCTCGTCCGTCTGTCCCTCTCTCAATTTCTCTCTCGCCTCTGTCCCAGGAACCGTCGCCATGGACGCCATCGTCGCTGCATCACGTCTCCGCCGCCCGATCGATCTGCCCCGCCGCCAGCATCGGACCCCTCGCCCCGCCGGATCCGCCCCGTTCTCGTCGCCGCTTCGAGCCCCTAGGCCCTTCCGACCATTCGTGGCCATGGCCTCCGTCGCAGGTACCTGCGCGTGCGGGCGCACGAGGAGCACGACGAGCCAGCAACAGTTGGCGACGCCCTGGCCTCCTGGGCTACGACCGCAGCGCCAACCCAGCCTCGCCCTTGGCCCGCGCGAGGCCCAGCGGCGCCCAAGGCCCAGATCTGCTGGCCCAGTTGCATCCTCTCCTCCAGTAGGCCTGATGGCCCAGTGGTGAGCGCCCGTATGCCCTATCCTTCACCTTGGGCGAGATCTAGTATCATGCGCTCGTTGTACTATTGGCTCACACTAGTAGAAAACAGGGCTTTGAAACGGGCCAGAATATTGCATTAGTCCCGGTCGTGTTACGAACCGGGACTAATGGGTGCATCAGTCCCGGTTCATGAGGCCAGGGCGCCGGCCGGGCCTCGGCAGGAACCAGTCCCGGTTCGTCTGACCCCTTTAGTCCCGGTTCCAGACACGAACTGGGACTAAAGGGCCTCGCTCCTAGCCCAGTCCCTTTAGTCCCGGTTGGTGGCTGGAACCGGGACTAAAGAGGCACCTTTAGTCCCGGTGCTAGCCACCAACCGGGACTTATACAACGCCTATATAAATGCTCGCCCCTGCCCGCTCACTCCTCTGTTTTTTGGCCGACCGGCGTTTGGGAGGTGTGTTGCTCTGTGTTCTCACCTCCTATGCACATGAGGTGTTCGATGAAATGCCGGAGCCACACTTAAGTTTTCTCCTCTCCAAGCTCGACCTCCAAGCTACATTTTCCCTAAGATTTGTTTAGGTTTGGCGGTGCACCAACTACACAAGTGTTCTAAAAGGTTAACGACTTCATCGTTTTATCTCTCACTGCTAGTTTAGCTCATTTCAAATGCTCTAGAAGTAGAGTGTGGTTTGTGGGTTTTAGTGGAGGGGTGTATGTGGGAGTTCTTTTGATTTAGACGCACAATTAGAGCTGAAATTAACTTCTTAGAGTCTGCACATGTGTAGGGTGCCATCCCCGTCCCCGTCCTCACCGCCGTCAATCGCCCGCGCCGATCTCGTCGCCGGCACCACCGTGGTGAGCCTCTTGTTCTTATCTTATTTTTAAAAGAAAAAAATTCTTACTTGTATGATTTAGATAGATACTTGTATAATTTTCTTACTTGTATGTTGTTCTATGAGAACTTGTATGAACTTTATGTATTTATTTTTTCAGTAATAACATTTGATCACTACTGTACTTTGGTTTTAATGTGATGATGAACTTGTATTAATTTGATCACTTCTCTATTCATGATGTTCTGTAATGGTTTTTGATACATTTAATTATATAATGCACGCAGATGAACCGGCAATGGATGTACGGTGACCGACGCACCTCCGAGTACATTGAGGGCCTGCATAAATTTCTCGAAGTGGCTGAGGCAAACAAGCAGAATGGTTTTATGTATTGTCCATGTACTGTCTGTGAGAATATGAAGGATTACTCCAACTCTAAAACCCTTCACTTCCACCTGCTTGAGAAGGGTTTGATGCCACACTATAATGTTTGGACCAAGCACGGAGAAAGAGGGGTTATGATGGAAGACAACGAAGAAGAAGAGGATGATGACAGCTATCGTCCTATGTACCCTGAATACGGTGATACTGCAACGGGGGAGGCTGAAGATCAAGAGGCACCAGACGATGTGCCCGATGATGATCTTCGCCGGGTCATTGTTGATGCACAGAGAGAATGCGAAATTGAAAGGGAGAAGTTGAAGTTCGATCGCATGTTAGAGGATCACAAAAAAGGGTTGTATCCAAAGTGCGAAGATGGAAACACAAAGCTCGGTACCACACTGGAATTGCTGCAATGGAAGGCAGAGAATGGTTTATCTGACAAGGGATTTGAAAAGTTACTGAAAATAATGAAGAATAAGCTTCCAAAGGATAACGAATTGCCTGACACTACGTATGGAGCAAAGAAGGTTCTCTGCCCTCTAGGATTAGAGGTGCATAAGATACATGCATGCCCTAATGACTGCGTCCTCTACCGCGGTGAGTACGAGGAATTGAACGCATGCCCGGTATGCAATGCATTGTAGTATAAGATCAGACGAGATGACCCTGGTGATGTTGAGGGCGAGCACCCTAGGAAGAGGGTTCCTGCCAAGGTGATGTGGTATGTTCCTATAATACCACGGTTGAAACGTCTGTTCAGAAACAAAGAGCATGCCAAGTTGTTGTGATGGCACAAAGAAGACCGTAAGAAAGACGGGAAGTTGAGAGCACCCGCTGACGGGTCGCAGTGGAGAAAAATCGAGAGAAAGTGGGAGGACTTCGCAGGTGACGCAAGGAACATATGGTTTGGTTTAAGTGCATATGGCATTAATCCTTTTGGGGAGCATAGCAGCAATCATAGCACATGGCCTGTGACTCTATGTATGTATAACCTTTCTCCTTGGTTGTGCATGAAGCGGAAGTTCATTATGATGCCAGTGCTCATCCAAGGCCCTAAGCAACCCGGCAACGACATTGATGTGTACCTAAGGCCATTAGTCGAAGAGCTTTTACAGCTGTGGAATGGAAAAGGTGTACGTGTGTGGGATGAGCATAAACAAGAGGAATTTGACCTACGAGCGTTGCTGTTTGTAACCATCAATGATTGGCCTGCTCTTAGTAACCTTTGAGGACAGACAAACAAGGGATACAACGCATGCATGCACTGTTTAGATGATACCCAAAGTATATATTTGGACAAATGCAAGAATAATGTGTACCTGGGACATCATCGATTTCTTCCGACCAAGCATGCCTTAAGAAAGAAAGGCAAGCATTTCAAAGGTGAGGCAGATCACCGAAAGAAGCCTGTCCTCCGTACTGGTGATGACATACTTGATATGGTCAAGGATTTACAAGTAATCTTTGGAAAGGGTCCTGGCGGACAATCTGTTCCGAATGACGCTGAGGGACGCGCACCCATGTGGAAGAAGAAATCTATATTTTGGGACCTACCCTATTGGAAAGACCTAGAGGTCCGCTCTGCAATTGACATGATGCACGTGATGAAGAATGTTTGCGTGAACGTGCTAGGCTTCTTGGGCGTGTATGGGAAGACAAAAGTTACAACGGAGGCACAAGAGGACCAGCAACGTGTGAACGAAAAAGACGGCATGCATCCAAAGCAATATCAAGGTCCTGCCAGCTACGCTCTAACCAAAGCGGAGAAGGAAATCTTCTTTGAATGCCTGCTCAGTATCAAGGTCCCGTCTGGCTTCTCGTCGAATATAAAGGGAATAAGAAACATGACAGAGAAAAAAATTCCAGAACCTAAAGTCTCATGACTGCCACGTGATTATGACGCAACTGCTTCCGGTTGCATTGAGGGGGCTTCTACCGGAAAACGTTCGATTAGCCATTGTGAAGCTATGTGCATTCCTCAATGCAATCTCTCAGAAGGTAATCGATCCAGAAATCCTACCAATGTTACAGAATGATTTGGTGCAATGTCTTGTCAGCTTCGAGTTGGTGTTCCCACCATCCTTCTTCAATATCATGACTCGCGTCCTAGTTCATCAAGTCGACGAGATTGCCATTCTGGGTCCTGTATTTCTACACAATATGTTCCCCTTTGAGAGGTTCATGGGAGTCTTGAAGAAATATGTTCGTAATCGTGCTAGGCCAGAAGGAAGCATCTTCACGGGCCATCAAACAAAGGAGGTCATTGGGTTTTGTGTTGACTTTTTTCCTAACCTTCAGCCGATTGGTGTCCCTAAATCGTGGTATGAGGGGAGACTGAGTGAAAAAGGCATGCTAGGAGCGAAATCAATAATATGTAGGGACGGCCATTCTTGGGCGCAAGCACACTACACAGTTCTATAGAATTCTACCTTGGTGGCCCCGTATATGAATGAACACAAGAATATTCTACGCTGGACACACCCGGAGCAGTCTGATGACTGGATTACACGTGAACACATCGGGACTTTCGGCGGTTGATTGCAAATGCATCTCATGCGTAACAACACTATTGCAGATGACCTGTACTTGTTGGCCAGGACACCATCTTCGATTGTATTGACTTACCAAGGGTACGCGATAAATGGTAATACATTTTACACGATCGCCCAAGATAAAAAGAGCACCAACCAAAACAGTGGTGTCCGCTTTGATGCAGCAATCACTAATAGGGCAAAGGCACATATTATGGTTACATAGAGGAGATATGGGAACTTGACTATGGACATGAATTTAAGGTCCCTTTGTTTCGGTGCAAATGGGTCAATCTGTCAGGAGGCGGCGTACAGTTAGACCCGCAGTATGGAATGACAATAGTGAATCTCAACAATCTTGGGTACACAGAGGAACCATTCGTCCTAGCCAATGATGTGGCGCAGGTTTTCTATGTGAAGGACATGTCTACCAAACCGAGAAAAAAAAGATAAGGAAGCGGATACATCAAACGATGAGCCAAAGCAAAACATAGTTCTTTCAGGGAAAAGAAACATCGTGGGAGTGGAGGGCGAGACAGACATGTCTGAAGATTATGAAAAGTTTCATGAAATTCCTCCCTTCAAAGTGAAGGCTGACCCAAGCATCTTGTTAAACGATGAAGATTATCCATGGTTACGGCACAATAAGCAAGGGACACACGTGAAGAAAAAGTGAAGACTTTCTCTCCACAACTATTCTGATGATGGCTTTCATCTAGAATATCACTACAGTTACATGTGAAGAAATGAAATCCTTTTGTAATAGACGAGTTTTCGTCCGAAACCCTGATACTTCGAAAGAGATTGTCCAGTTTGTACATGAAGTGCATCCAGTTTTTCCTGTAACCCTCCCAACTTTTTAGCACATGCTATGTGGGTGAAATTATGATACCATGCCAACTTTCAACCATTTCAGATTTCATTTGCAGTGCTTTTCAATTCAGGGTCATTTTAGCTCAAAATAAATCATGAAATGCATGAAAAATAGCAAATGAAGTCAGAAAAGGGTTGAAAAGTGATGATGTGGCTTTGAATGGTGCATATTGAATGCCGAAAAAGTCTTGAGTTAAAATATGTTTAAAAAATTGAAATCCCTTTGTAATAGACGAGTTTTCGTCCGAAACCCTGATACTTCGAAAGAGATTGTCCAGTTTGTACACGAAGTGCATCCAGTTTTTCCGGTAACCCTCTCAACTTTTTAGCACATGCTATGTGGGTGAAATTATGATACTGTCGTGGGAATGTCCCTGACAATAGAACTAGGGGTACGAATGGAGGGGCGAAGTCTAGCTACGGCTCAGGTGTTTCACTCGGATGTGTACGAGTTCAGGCCCCACTCGGAAGTGGTAAAAGCCCTACGTCTCGAGCCCGGAGGCTGGTTTGTTTTGCTTATGGGGGTGTAAGAGAATACAAGTGTCGGAACCTTGCTACGGCGTCCAGTGACGGCTTATATAGAGAGTGCGCCATCACCAGCCGAGCGCCGCATTAAATGTTAGTTAAAGCTACGTTACAGAAACTGCCGCTTTAACTAGAACGTTACTGGTAACGCATGACCGATCAGTCCCAGAGGACGTCTCTTCATATAACTCAACGTTACCTCTCCTGGACTGTTGAGCCTTTGTTGACCGAGTGTGGACGTAGCCATCCGAGTGCGTCTTCAGGTACGTCCGAGTGAAACTTCAGATCTTACCGAGTGCACTCCTTCTTTTGAGCTTTAATGCTGATAAGGGACCATTGGTGGGCCCTAGATGTCAGGTCCATGACCCTACCCAGGGTAAACATCCTTATCAGTAGCCCCCGAATCCATGAGGTTTTATCAGTCGAGTGATCGACACTCGGAAGCATCGACGACCTTTCGGAAAAGATCGAGAGACGATCATGTCGTCCTTCACTCGGCCTCAAACCAAGATGGATTCAGGACCAATGTTTTTGATGAAAACTATAATGTTGTTTAATCCGAGTGGTCAGCTGGTGTGAGCCATTCACTCGGTTCGCAGGAAGGCGTCACCAAGGTCACTCGCGGCGTGGAGCTCACCTCTTTCGAACACGGAGAAATTTCCGCGCGTTAGAAATGGCCGAAACTGCGCGTGGGCGCGCGGCGGAACAGTCGTGTCCCAAAGATTTTGGGGAAATGGGCACGACGCCTCGATAACCGCGCCGAAAATCACGCCACGCGTCCCCGAGACCCTAAACAGTGGATTTGCAGATCTTCCTTCGTTTGCGGATTGACGGCCTGAGATTGCGCCGGATCTTCGATATAAATAGTGGTAAGTACTGTTAGGGTGAGAACGGATCTCATTTTCCCCAATCCCTCGTCTTCTCCGACGCCCACCTGCGCACCTCCCTTCTCTCTTTCGTCGAAGGTTGTCTCGAGCTCGTCGTCGAAGATGCGCACGGCGTCCGCGACCGCGAAGGCCGAACGGGCGAAGAAGAGCGCGCGCGCGTCTTCTTGCAGCGCCGGAGTGCCGGCCGGATGGACGCAAGGCGAGTGGCTCCCGTCGCGGGTGACCAAGGCCCGGATGCTCGATCTGGACGATCAAGGATTCGTGCGCGAGGGGAGCTGGTGGCTGCCGGGGTCGGACGAAGAGGAGCCATCGCCGAAGGGGGGCAAGCGTGTGCTCTTGGTGACTCACCTTGAGCGAGGTTTCTCTCTGCCGCCTCACCCTTTCTTCCAAAGATTTCTGAGTTTCTTCGGCGCACAGCTTCATCACCTTCCTCCCAATGCTGTCATATACTTAGCTGCGTTTATCTCTTTGTGCGAAAACTTCTTGGGTTGCCACCCCCATTGGGGTTTGTTTAAACATCTCTTCACTTGCCCAGTGATGACCGTGAAAAAACCCACTCGGTCGGAGGATAACACCAATGTGGCCCAATTGTGCGGGGGACTCGGAATCCAGCTGCGGGGCAAGGGATGTTTTCCTAAGATGACATTCCCTGACTCGGTAAAGGGGTGGCAGGAGAACTGGTTCTACTGCCACGACATTCCAGTCGGTGAGGGTCAGCCGGGCCTCCCACCATATACTTCGGATCACATTCGGCCAGTTCCCCGACTGACAGTGACCAAGGAGGAGAAGACCGAAGTAGACATCTTAGTGATAGCGTTAGTAGCTCTGGTGCAGAAAGGTGTCAACGGTCTCGACCTGCTAGAGGTTTTTCTCCAGAGGAGGATCCAGCCACTGCAAGCCAGAGGTCACCCCATGTGGGAATACTCCGGGCCAGATGACTCCACTCGAACTCACCCGGAGGAGCTCAAGGAAGAAGAGGTGGAGGCCAAGATCAAGGCGATCACACCAGCGCGTGACAACCCCAGGGGGAGCAGGCTGGTGGCTCCACTCTCATTGGAGAACCCGGCGAACGAGGTAAATTCCGAGTGTTTATCTTCAAGTGAAATTCGTATATATGTTGAAATTGATCCAACTGATTCTGCTTTTCATTCGGCAGGCCTTCACACAAATGAGCAGTCCGGTGCCTCTCGTGGATAGGGGTCCGGTCGACGTTGCCAGCGACACTGACCATCCGGATGACTCGGCCGAAGCTGGAGAGTATGAAGAGCCTGGTGAAGGCGAGGATGATGCGGAAGATGACGAGGAGGGCTCAGAGGATGACGATGAAGTGGAGTCGTCGCGCTCGGAAGACCGAGTGCCCGAATCTCGTTCCAAAGCGCACCATGACTCGGGAGTCCGCGGTGGCGGGCCCAAAGGATCGAAAACTGCCAAGCCGAGTGGATCTGCCCTTCCCACCCGTGCTTCAAAGCGTGGGCGTGGAGAGCTTGCTTCTTCTCCTGAGAAGACGGCGAAGCAGCCCAAAATTGCTACAACCAAGCCTCGGAAGGCGGTCTTCATCCCGAAGATCAAGATGGCCATCCCAGTGGCTTCAGTGTAAGTGTTTCCATTCTTAACAATTATTGTCTATACTTGTCCGAGTGATTAATGATCCGAGTGTTCCTCTTGCAGAGCTGATACTTCAATCGCATCACCTGACCCCCAGACCCTGGAAAAAGAGCGGGCCGACGCTGATGTTGCGTCTTCAAAGGGTAAGTTCAGAACTCACTCGGTAATCTTGTATATTTTCGAGTGTTTATTCATCTTCGAGTGGCTTGATTACTTGCAGCTCCACGTGAAGTGATCGACCTTGATGCAAATGACAAGATTGATCCAATGAACCCTCCGGCCAACGTAGACGTCGTGATGCAGGAGCCGTCGCTCATCGATACTCTGGTGCCCACACAAGAGGCCGGCTCGGGAGCCAGAGCAGCACTCGGTACCGGGTCTTCATCTCACTCGTTGACTCCTTCCACGCCCAACATTTTTGCGCTACACCATGTCCCGGAGGACCAAGTGGGAGCGAGCAAAGAGGCGCTAATGCAGCTAGAGATAATGAGTGACCGACTGAAGACGGCGTACGATGCGAGTGAAGCCCTGAAGAAGAACGTCCGAGTAAGTACTCTTGTAAGTACCCTTTTAGTGGAAATCCGAGTGAGGATCTAAATCCGAGTTGAAGTACACCCGCTGAGTGTGTTTGAGTTCCAGTGGGGGCGCGCTGAGCGCACCCACTAGGTGTAGTCCCCGAGACTGCCGTCGACTGAAGCAGTCGACGGGAGTCTTAGAGTCTGAATGAATATTATGCTCAATCCATCCGAATGAATACTATGTTTTTGATTTTCCAGTGGGGGCGCGCTGAGCGCGCCCACTGGGTGTAGTCCCTGAGACTACCATCGACTGAAGCAGTCGGCGGGAGTCTTAGAGCCCGGGTCAAAGTTCTGACCAATATCCTTTGCTTTAAATCTGTTTTGCAGTCTGTTTGTGAGCTCGGAAGCCACTATAAAACTCTAGAGAAGGAGGTGCTGGACCTGCGCGTTAGCCTCGACGCTGAGAAGACCAAGAACGCCCGACTAGAAGAGGAGAAAAAGGCCATTGAAGGTAATATCTTCCTGCTCGACTGTAATGGTAGTTGCTCCTCTTCCCCATCCGACTGAATATGCTTCATCAGATTTTCGTAGAGAAAATCATGAACTTGTCAAGAGGCTGAGGAATTCTGTTTCTTTAGAAACTGTGAAGACTACTCTTGAGAAGAAGGACATCGAACTTGCGGCCGCTCAGAAGGAAGCCAGCTGAAAGGCCAAGGAGGCCAAGGAAAAACTGAAGTCAGTCGGAAAGCTGGAGGTGGAGAAGAAAGCATTGGAAGCTGCCGTCCAGAAGTCCAACGAAGAACTTGTTGAATTGAAGAAGCTGCAAACCGAGTGGCAGACCAAACTCAACCACATTGCTT
This sequence comes from Elymus sibiricus, assembly GCA_039707655.1. Classification (NCBI taxonomy): domain Eukaryota; kingdom Viridiplantae; phylum Streptophyta; class Magnoliopsida; order Poales; family Poaceae; genus Elymus; species Elymus sibiricus. Next base: position 327,129,661 of record CM077671.1, read on the forward strand.
CCAAGAAAGCTGAGCTGGAGGAATACGTCGAGGAATTTAGTGGCGAGGCCAACGAAAAGCTCAAAGGTAATTTTTCCTAGTGACTTTCATTGAACTTGGTTAAGCCGAGTGAAATCGGTATGTCCCTGACTTCTTTCTTCATTTGTCCGAATCCAACATTTTGTGACGATGTGGTGGAGGAGACGGACAAAATCGAGAAGGAGCTGGATCCCACCCAGGGTTTACTCAAGGACAGTGCTGCCATGAGCGTGCTTCGCTTGGAAGGGTGTGTTGAGCAAGTGGCCATGTATATCAGGGAGCTTAGCACCGCCATCTCCGCGATCGATCGCGACGTCTTCCCTGATGATGAGCCTTCGAAGGATCTGGAGTCTGTGTTAACCCGAGTGAAAGCAGTGCCAAGCTGAGTGAAAGACTGGAAGAAATCCGCGGCCCGGGCTGGTGCTGACATAGCTCTCTCGTTGGTCCGTATCCACTGCAAGGGGGTGGACGAGAAGAAGCTGAAGTCTCTCGAGGTGGCCAACAGGAAGAACGCCAAGATTGATGACTTCATGGAGATGTTCATGGAGGCTGCCACTCGGATAGCGGACATCATCGACCTGGACACCTTCGTGGAAGCAGTGCCTCCGCCCGAGTGATCGTCCAACTTAAACTCTTTTAAGTAATTTCCTCGGAATGCCGAGTGGTTGCTGTAACCGTGAAACTCTAAGTGAGCCTGAGGCTCCCACTGTTTGAACCTTTATTCGTACTTTTCGATCCGAATGATGCAATTCTCGTTTGTTTTAGCTTTATTCGATCTTTGGTTCCGGATGGTTCTAACTTAGGCGATGCAGAATCGCGGCTAAGCCCCCGATTGTGGGCGAGACCTACACCCGGAGTAATTTTATCTTGGATGAACAATGATGGTCCCGTTCATCTTGACAACCGAGTGTGGAGGATGTCCCACTCGAAAGGTTTCTAACTTAGGCGACGCGGAGCCGCGACTAAGCCCCCGAGCGTGGGCGAGACCCTCGCTCGGAGTAGTTTGTCCTTAGATGAACAATGATGGTCCTGTTCATCTTGACAACCGAGTGAGGAGGATGTCCTCACTCGGAATGGCTTTTAACTTAGACGACGCGGAGCCGCAACTAAGCCCCCGAGCGTGGGTGAGACCCTCGCTCGGAGTAGTTTGTCCTTAGATGAACAATGATGGTCCTGTTCATCGTGACAACCGAGTGTGGATGATGTCCTCACTCGGAATGGTTTTTAACTTAGGCAACGCAGAGCCGCGACTAAGCCCCCGAGCGTGGGCGACACCCTCGCTCGGAGTAGTTTGTCCTTAGATGAACAATGATGGTCCTGTTCATCTTGACAACCGAGTGTGGAGGATGTCCTCACTCGAAATAGTTTTTAACTTAGGCGACGCAGAGCCGCGACTAAGCCCCCGAGCGTGGGCGAGACCCTCGCTCGGAGTAGTTTGTCCTTAGATGAACAATGATGGTCCTGTTCATCTTGACAACCGAGTGTGGAGGATGCCCTCACTCGGAATGGTTTTTAACTTAGGCGACGCGGAGCCGCGACTAAGCCCCCGAGCGTGGGCGAGACCCTCGCTCGGAGTAGTTTGTCCTTAGATGAACAATGATGGTCCTGTTCATCTTGACAACCGAGTATGGAGGATGTCCTCACTCGGAATGGTTTTTAACTTAGGCGACGCTGAGCCGCGACTAAGCCCCCGAGCGTGGGCGAGACCCTCGCTCGGAGTAGTTTATACTTAGGCAAAATCAGGTTTGCGCCTAAGTGTTTCGTGTTTTACACCCACTGGGAGTGGGTATAGCAGTCAAATTTCAACAAGATATAATGAAATAAAACTTTATTTATCGAGATCACTTGGATTCATTACTGGAATGACAAGCTGAAATAGTTGTGTTCTAGGTGTAGAACTTGCGAAGCAGGTCCGCGTTCCATGTCCGGGGCTCTTCTACTCCATCTTTGATGTTGTAAACCCGATAGGCTCCGTTATGCAAGACTTTGGAGATTGCATACGGCCCCTGCCACGGAGGCGCGAGCTTGTGAGGCCTCTGTGATCCAGTCGGAGAACAAGATCTCCTTCTTGAAAGGCTCGGCCCTGGACATGTCTGTCATGGTAACGCCTCAAATCTTGCTGATAGAGCGTCGATCTGATGAGGGCCAGCTCTCTCTCTTCCTCCAGAAGGTCGAGACCGTCTTGCTGAGCGGTTTCAGCTTCAGCTTCATCATATAGCTCCACTCGGGGGGAATTGTGCTGAAGATCACTCGGTAACACTGCCTCTGATCCGTACACCATGAAGAAAGGTGTGCGCTTCATAGAGCGGTTTGGAGTTGTCCGAATGCCCCATAAGACAGAAGGCAATTCCTCAACCCAAGCTCCAGCAGCGTACTTTAAGTCTCTCATCAATCGGGGCTTCAGGCCTTGCAGAATCATTCCGTTGGCGCGCTCGGCCTGGCCATGCGACTGCGGGTGAGCCACTGAGGCGTAATTAACCCGAATGCCTTGAGAAACAGAATTCCCGGAACTCGTCTACGTCAAAGTTCTTCCCATTATCTGTGATGATATCATGAGGCACGCCGAACCTGAAGATGATTTGCCGAATGAAACTGACGGCTGCGCCTGCATCTAAGCTCTTGATGGGCTTTGCTTCAACCCACTTGGTGAACTTGTCAACCGCAACGAGCAGATGTGTGAATCCACTCGACCCAGTCCGTAAGGGGCCGACCATATCTAGGCCCCATACTGCAAACGGCCAAGTGATCGGGATCGTCTTGAGTGCGGACGCTGGCTTGTGAGACTTGTTCTTGTAGAACTGACATCCGACACACAGATCCACCAAGTCCTTTGCCGCTTCATTGGCTCGGGGCCAATAGAATCCCGCTCGAAAAGCTTTAGCAACCAAAGTCCGAGAGGACGCATGGTGACCACAAGTTCCTGAGTGGACTTCATGTAGAATCTGTAGCCCTTCCTCTGGGGAAATGCATTTTTGGACGACTCCTGTGGTGCTTTTCTTGTACAACTGATCTCCCATAACTTCGAATGACTTGGATCGACGGACGATCCGACGGGCCTCTTCTTCGTCTTCAGGGAGTTCTTGTCTTAGCAAGTATGCCAAGTAAGGTTGAGTCCACTCGGGAGTGATTACCAGCATTTCGTGGACCAGATCCACTATAGCTGGAATTTCAACCTCAGTCGGATCAGATGGACCGACTGCTTGCGGGGGCTCCTCTATGAAAGGATCTTCTGCGATCGTTGGAGCGCGAAGATATTCAAGGAAAATGTCTTTCGGGACCGCTCGCCGAGTGGATCCGATCTTAGCCAGATCGTCTGCTGCTTGATTCTTTGCACGAGGGATGTGATGCAGTTCTAGGCCTTCAAAATTCTTCTCCAGCTTCCTGACTGCGTTGCAGTATCCGGTCATTGCTGGACTCCGAATGTCCCACTCCTTCATCACTTGATTGACGACGAGGTCCGAGTCACCGTAGACCATCAGCCGACGAATGCCGAGTGAGATGGCCATACGGAGCCCGTACAGGAGGGCTTCATATTCGGCCTCATTGTTTGATGAGTCAAAATGGATTTGGAGAACGTAGTTCAGTCGGTCTCCTTTGGGAGAGACAAGAACCACGCCAGCCCCCGAGCCATTGAGCATCTTGGATCCGTCGAAGAACATGGTCCAGTGTTCGGGAACACTCGGAATTGGTTGCTCCTGCTCAATCCACTCGGCCATAAAATCAACCAACGCTTGGGACTTGATTGCTTTCATGGCTTCGAATTTGATTTCCAACGGAAGGAGCTCGATTGCCCACTTCGCCACTCGGCCAGCGGCATCCCTGTTATGCAAGATCTCCGACAGGGGAGCGCTGCTGACGACCGTGACCGAGTGATCTTGGAAGTAATGAACTACCTTTTTGGCAGTCAGGTAAATGCCATAAACCAGCTTCTGGTAGTGCGGGTACCTTTGCTTGGAAGGAGTTAGCACTTCTGAGATGTAATATATGGGTCTTTGGACTTTGAATGCTTTTCCTGGCTCTTCGCGCTCCACCGCAAGGACTGTGCTCACCACCTGGCTGGTCGCCGCGATGTACATGAGTAAGGGTTCCTGGCTGCCCGGAGCAGCTAACACCGGCTGGGTGGAAAGCAATTCCTTGAGTTCTACGAATGCGGCATGCGCTTCATTGGTCCACTTGAATTTTTCTGACTTCTTCATCAATCGGTAGAGAGGAAGTGCCTTCTCTCCGAGTCTTGAAATGAATCGGCTCAGGGCTGCAAGGCATCCTGTCAACCTCTGCACATCATGTCAGCGCTCTGGCTGCTTCATTCGGACTATGGCGCCGATTTTACCTGGGTTAGCGTCGATCCCCCGTTCGGAAACGAGAAAACCGAGTAACTTTCTGGCAGGCACTCCGAATGTGCACTTAGCTGGATTCAGCTTGATCCCGAAGCGCCGTAGGTTTGCGAAGGTTTCGGCAAGGTCAGTCAGGAGGTCGGAACCTTTCCTAGACTTGACCACGATATCGTCCATATAGGTCTCCACGTTCCGACTGATTTGCTTCTGCAAACACTTCTGGATCATGCGCTGAAAAGTAGCTCCAGCATTCTTCAAGTCGAATGGCATCGTGATATAGCAAAAACACCCGAATGGGGTGATGAAGGCTGTTTTTATTTCATCAGGGCCGAACATTCGGATCTGGTGGTACCCGGAGTACGCGTCCAGGAACGACAGACGTTCACATCCGGCTGTTGAGTCCACTATCTGATCTATCCTAGGTAAAGGAAAATGATCTTTCGGGCAGGCCCGATTGAGGTGTTTGAAGTCAATGCACATACGGAGTGACTTATCCTTCTTCGGCACCAGGACCACATTCGCGAGCCACTCGGAGTGGTAGATCTCGCGAATGAACTCAGCAGCGAGGAGTCGAGCTATCTCTTGACCAATCATCTTGCGCTTCTCGACGGAGGATCGACGCAAGTACTCCTTGACTGGCTTGGCCTTGGGGTCGGTTCGGAGTCGGTGCTCAGCCAGTTCCCTGGGTACACCAGGCATGTCAGAGGGCTTCCATGCAAAGATGTCCCAGTTCTCATGGAGGAACTGGATTAGCTCGGCTTCCTATTTGTCTCCGAGTGAAGTGGAGATGTTCGTCGGGGCGGCACTCGGGTCACTCGGATGGACATGAACTTGCTTAGTCTCGCCAGACGATTGGAAAGCTGATTCTGAAGCTGGCCGCTTTGACCTGAGCAAATCAGCCGTGTCCACCTCTTTCTTGTATCCTTCAAGTTCGACTGCCAGAACTTGTTCATTGGCTATCTTCGTGCCCTGCCGAAGGCACTCTTCGATGACTTTCTGATCGCCAGTGACTGTAATCACGCCCTTAGGCCCTGGCATCTTAAGCTTGAGATACACGTAACATGGTCTGACCATGAAACGTGCGTAGGCAGGCCTACCCAGGATGGCATGGTAAGCACTGCGGAAGTCGACCACCTCAAAGGTCAGTTTTTCCTTTCGGGAATTCTTCTCGCCGCCGAATACTACGTCCAGCGCGATCTGACCGAGTGATTCAGCCTTCTTCCCAGGGACGATCCCATGAAAATGCATGTTGCTCTTGCTCAATCGGGACATCGGGATGCCCATAGCATTGAGCGTGTCGGCATATATGATATTAAGCCCGCTGCCTCCGTCCATTAGGACTTTGCGCAGTCGGACACCACCCACTGTTGGGTCAACAACCAGCGCTTGCCTCCCAGGGGTTGCAATGTGGGGTGGATGATCCGACCGGTCGAAGGTGACGGGCGTCTTCGTCCAGTTGAGGTATTTGGTAGCAGTCGGAACTGCCATGTTAACCTCCCGATTGATTACTTTGAGCTGTCTTCTGCTTTCAACGTAAGCGAAAATCACGTTGATGACCTTGTCGATTTTTGGATACTCGGAAGTATCCTCCTCATCCTGGACATCGATCTTCTCACTCGAGGGCTCAGCGCCCATCTCCTGCTTGAGCAGGCGACATTCCCGAGTGGAGTGCTTCGGAAGCACAACGTTGCCTTCTTCATCCGTCTTGGTATGAATCTGGCACGACTGGTCAACGATATCAGATTTGTATTCGGACTTTTTCTTGGGAGTCCATTCTTTCTTCTTCTTCTTGGGCTTCGGCTTGCCTTGCCCCTGCCCTTGGACAACTGCGACTTCAGCCTTGTCGGAGGCGTCAGCTTTCCGCTTCTGATTCTTCCCAGCGTTGCCTCCCGATTGAGGGGCGTTGCCGGCTCTCGCTTTACCGCTTCGGAGGCGGTCTTCTTCTTCACCATTGGCGTATTTGTTTGCAATCTCCATGGCCCGACTGAGGGACAGATCCCCAGACCGACTGAACTTCAAGACAAACTCCCGATACCGAGTGCCTGCCTTGAAGGCGCACACGGCCTGGTGCTCAGTGACATTCTCCACAGTGTTATGCAACGTGGTCCAGCGCTGAATGTACTCTCGGAGAGTTTCATTGTTCTTCTGTACACAGTGCTGGAGTTCCGTCAGTCCACCCGGACGCTTGTAGGTGCCTTCGAATGTTTTGATGAACACTTGGGCCAAGTCATCCCAGCAGTAAATGCAGTTGGCGGGCAACTGATTTAGCCACGCCCGTGCGGACCCTTCCAACATGAGCGGAAGGTGCTTCATGGCAACGAAATCATCTCCGCCGCCGATCTGGACGGCGACTCGATAATCTTCGAGCCAAGTCTCTGGCTTGGACTCGCCATTGAACTTTCCAATCCCGGTTGCTAGTCGGTAAATGGGGGGTATCTCCGCCTCTCAGATGTATCTGCTGAAGCATCCGAGACCGGTAACTCCCCAGCCGCTCGCTCGGTCTCTGTCATATCTGTTCCGATCGACCACTCGCTGAGTGATGTCCGATCGGGCGTCGTAGCCTCTGTGTCTGACAGGGCTCCGCTCACGGTTTCTCCCGAGTGGATAGCCCCCGTCATACGGACGTTGACCATGCGGACCTCCCCTCGGAGGGGTAGTCCGACAGAAATCGCGGTCGTCGCGTCCTCCATTCTGGCCTCTTGGACGAGGAGTCCGTGGATCTCTCCTCGGTGCTAGAGGACTGTGAGCCGACTGCACAGTATTTGCCCGAGTGGATTCATTATGAATGCGCTGGTGAGATTGCGATACCTCTGAATTTTGCTGAACGGCGGTCTTCAGTAGTGCCTGGATCTGCCGAATGCCCTCGCCCGCCGCTGAATTGGACGGCTGGATCGAATCTGCGATCCAAGTGGCCGCGGCCAGGTTCATCAAAGGAGTACGCATCGTTGGGATGGTGTACGGGCGCTCCTTCGTGAATGTCAACTGGCGGCGGCTACGGCTGGAACTGGTACGTTCTCTTGCCGCGCGCTCATTGAGTGACTGCTGTAGCCGCTCGAGGCGCTCGCGCTCAGCCAGAGTGGCTTGGTGAGCGGCCTCGAGGGCTATCTGCTCGGGGGTGTTCCCCGCAATGGGCGTCTGAAGGACTTCGTCATTCCTGTGCCTGATTACCTCCCGCTGCTCCCGAGTGAGCGGTCGGGGGAAGTAGCCGTCGGTACTGGCGTCACGATGATCGCCGTCTCGATCACGGGCGCCTCCGGCCGAGTACCCTGGAGGTGCAGCGTCTCGGGACGGGACGGCCATGAAGACCTCCGCCACTTCTCCGTTGCTCTCGAAATCAGCGGCATCGGAGGAGTCATCACCCGAAGAAGAGAATAGACAGTGCACTGCCTCGTCGGCTCCGAGTGCAGTCACTTGCTGTCCCGCGGCCTGCGGCGCCACAGCATGTTTGATCCAGCGCTGCAGCCTGGAGTGCCCGGAGCGCCGGCGGAATGCCGCGAGACGTGTAGGGGAGACCGGTCGATAAGGCGTGGACGGTTGCCGGAGAAGAACTCCGAACGTCGCCGCGCTAAAGTGCACTGCGCCGCGGGCGGGCAGTGCCTCGACGTCAAGCGGTGCCTCCTGCAGCCACACCGAATCGTCGACGGCGAAGCTGAGTGACCCGAAGAGGATCTCACCGCCGAAAGTGTTCATGATGATCAGGAAGATGGAAATTCCACCTGTGCCAGAATTCGCTAGATGCGCAGCCCCACGGTGGGCGCCAACTGTCGTGGGAATGTCCCTAACAATAGAACTAGGGGTACGAATGGAGGGGCGAAGTCTAGCTACGGCTCAGGTGTTTCACTCGGATGTGTACGAGTTCAGGCCCCACTCGGAAGTGGTAAAAGCCCTACGTCTCGAGCCCGGAGGCTGGTTTGTTTTGCTTATGGGGGTGTAAGAGAATACAAGTGTCGGAACCTAGCTACGGCGTCCGGTGACGGCTTATATAGAGAGTGCGCCATCACCAGCCGAGCGCCGCATTAAATGTTAGTTAAAGCTACATTACAGAAACTGCCGCTTTAACTAGAACGTTACTGGTAACGCATGACCGATCAGTCCCAGAGGACGTCTCTTCATATAACTCAACGTTACGTCTCCTGGACTGTTGAGCCTTTGTTGACCGAGTGTGGACGTAGCCATCCGAGTGCGTCTTCAGGTACGTCCGAGTGAAACTTCAGATCTTACCGAGTGCACTCCTTCTTCTGAGCTTTAATGCTGATAAGGGACCATTGGTGGGCCCTAGATGTCAGGTCCATGACCCTACCCAGGGTAAACATCCTTATCAGATACCATGCCAACTTTCAACCATTTCAGAGTTCATTTGCAGTGCTTTTCAATTCAGGGTCATTTTAGCTCAAAATAAATCATGAAATGCATGAAAAATAGCAAATGAAGTCAGAAAAGGGATGAAAAGTGATGATGTGGCTTTGAATGGTGCATATTGAATGCAAAAAATGTCTTGAGTTAAAATATGTTTAAAAAATGGAAATCCCTTTGTAATAGACGTGTTTTCGTCCGAAACCCTGATACTTCGAAAGAGATTGTCCAGTTTGTACACGAAGTGCATCCTGTTTTTTCGGTAACCCTCTCAACTTTTTAGCACATGCTATGTGGGTGAAATTATGATACCATGCCAGCTTTAAACCATTCCAGAGTTCATTTGCAGTGCTTTTCATTTCAGGGTCATTTTAGCTCAAAATAAATCATGAAATGCATGAAAAATAGCAAATGAAGTCAGAAAAGGGTTGAAAAGTGATGACGTGGCTTTGAATGGTGCATATTGAATGCATAAAAAGTCTTGAGTTAAAATATGTTTAAAAAATTTAAATCCCTTTGTAATAGACGAGTTTTCGTCCGAAACCCTGATACTTCGAAAGAGATTGTCCAGTTTGTACACGAAGTGCATCCAGTTTTTCTAGTAACCCTCTCAACTTTTTAGCACATGCTATGTGGGTGAAATTATGATACCATGCCAACTTTCAACCATTTCAGAGTTCATTTGCAGTGCTTTTCAATTCAGGGTCATTTTAGCTCAAAATAAATCATGAAATGCATGAAAACTAGCAAATGAAGTCAGAAAAGGGTTGAAAAGTGATGATTTGGCTTTGAATGGTGCATATTGAATGCAGAAAAATTCTTGAGTTAAAATATGTTTAAAAAATTGAAATCCCTTTGTAATAGACGAGTTTTCGTCCGAAACCCTGATACTTCGAAAGAGATTGTCCAGTTTGTACACGAAGTGCATCCAGTTTTTCCGGTAACCCTCTCAACTTTTTAGCACATGCTATGTGGGTGAAATTATGATACCATGCCAACTTTCAACCATTTCAGAGTTCATTTGCAGTGCTTTTCAATTCAGGGTCATTTTAGCTCAAAATAAATCATGAAATGCATGAAAAATAGCAAATGAAGTCAGAAAAGGGTTGAAAAGTGATGATGTGGCTTTGAATGGTGCATATTGAATGTAGAAAAAGTCTTGAGTTAAAATATGTTTAAAAAATTGAAATCCCTTTGTAATAGACGTGTTTTCGTCCGATCAAAGTTATTTAACTTCATATTATATAAAATTTATGCAACTAAAATTATCAAAGTTATTTTTGTTAAAAACTTTAATAGCGAAAAGAATATTCATAAAGTATTTTTTGTTAAGAACTTTTAATATGCAAAAAAATAACATAAAAATAGCAAAAATGAAAATAGATGCGCTTATAGAGAAAATTCAACCTAAATTCAAAGTGCTAGTAAATTGATACTAGTTACTAGCACTTTGAATTTAGGTTGAATTTTCTTTATAAACGCATCTATTTTCACTTTAGTAACAGCGATATAGTAGGCACATGTTCGGTTTGAGCGAGGCTCGTGCTGCCTCTCTCACAGCGGGGCTTATAAGCTGGTCGTCGTGCTTCTCAACTAGCGAGGTGGGACTAAACTCCCACCACAACCAGTTCCAACCCTTTAGTCCCGGTTGATGGATCTAACCGGGACTAAAGGTCAACCTTTAGTCCCAGTTGGAGCCACCAACCGGGACTAAAGGGCTGGGCTTCCCGCCCTTTGGGCTGCTGAACTTCACCTTTAGTCCCGGTTGGTGGCTCCAACCGGGACTAAAGGATGGGGTATATAAGTGGACCAAAATCCATCTGCAGCTTTCGATTCTCCATCTCCCCCGACGGCGCCGAAGAAAACCTCGACGCCGCCAGGCTGCCGGACCGCGCCGTCGCCTCCCCGAGCCCGCTCCTCGTCGCACCGCCCCCGTGGCCGCCCCCGACGCCGTCCCCGTTGAGGGAGTCCTGGTTTAAGGGGTCCTCGGGAGGTCGACCTATTACTTATGGGCCGGACTATATGGGCCACTTGCCGAATACTAGATGGATTGAAGACCCTGTCTCCAGGAAGGAAGCTTCGAGGATCGTGGCTTGTCCTCCACATTTTGAGTAGTAAATAGGCATGTTTATCCCTTCGACGTGTAACCGACCATGTGTAAACCCTAGGTACCCTCGGCGTCTATATAAGCCGAAGGGTTTTAGGTTGTAGGCCAACAGAACTCATCTAGGGTTTTAGCTACTCGATCTCGAGGTAGATCAACTCTGTAATACTCATACTATCAATATAATCAAGCAGGACGTAGGGTATTACCTCCATAGGAGGGCCCGAACCTGGGTAAAACCTTGTCCCCTTCGTCTCTTGTTACCATCGATCCTAGTCGCACAGCTCAGGACCCCCTACCCGAGATCCGCCGGTTTTGACACCGACATTGGTGCTTTCATTGTGAGTTCCGCTGTGATCGCCAGAAGGAATCGATGGCTCGCCTAGTCATCAACGAAGAGGTCTGCAATACGGGCACTGTTGTCCCTGGACAGATCTTCGCTTTTGGCAGCATTGTGCTGCACACCGACCCGACCGGCCATCTAGGCCGTGTCGGAAGTTTCACCCCTAATCAAGAGGTCAGATTCGGGAACTTAGAGTTCTCCGTAGACTCTCGAGGCGATCTATCACTAACCGGGCTCGCAGTATCGCCTGCCACGCCCGAAGACTCTGAGGTTTAACCCCAGATCCATCTTTCGGCTCTGCCCACGGGATCTACCCCGGCGAGGACCCGACTTTCAGTCCGGATCAGGTCATAGTGCCCGACGTCCGGACATCTGTTCTTGCCGAACACTCTCCCTGCGTAGACTCATCGGAGGTTCACTCCGGAAGCGCTGGGCAGACCGGCCCGTTCGAGCTCTCGATACTCAGCGAGGCTCTAGATCGGATCTCGTCGATGAAGATTACCGATGACCCAAACCCGATCTGTTCTCAGATCGGGCGTCAGACGGGTCAGGACGGATTTTTCGTCCCACCAACCACCCACTTGATAGCCACTGTCGAGGATTTAACCGACATGCTAGACTATGCTTCCGAGGAAGCAGAGTACATGGATGAGGAGGATCACGCCCTCACCCCTGCTAAGACCGGGCAGTGGACTGCTACCTCCACATACGACGTCTACATGGTGGACACTCCGAAAAACGACGGTGACAAATCGGATGAAGCGCCGTCAAGACGCCGAAAGCCGCATAAACGGACAAAAGGAAAAAAGGGGCGAAAATCTATCGATGGCACCGGAAACGGAGATACCCCGGAAGACATCGGCGGTCCCGAAATCCCCGAACACCCGTTAGAGGGTAAGGAGAGACCCGAAGACCGTCGCAACCCCGATGATCCAGATGATCCCGAGGACGACGACTACCTCCGCTCTATCGAGGGGGAGGACAATGCGGAGGCCGATGACTTCGCCATTCCCGACAATCCTGCAGATCAGGAACTGTTCAAGCAACAGCTCATATCCACGGCTCGCAGCCTGAAAGCAAAAGAACGGCAGCTCAAAGCCAAACAAGACGACCTCAACGACCGATGGACGAGAGTCCTCTCAGCTGAGGAAGGACACGGCACCGGTCTATCGGACCAACCTAAGAGCTATCCACGCAGAAGGTTGCTGCCACAATTCGACGACGAGCTTACTGATACGCCGTCTCCCAAGCATACCCCATATGACAAGCTAGACCGCCCTCCTCGAGGACGAGACAGGACGGCTGACGATACCGGCTATAGGCCGACGATACCCCGTAGACGGGGAAAGGAGCCACTAGATCCCGATGACAGGTTCGACCTGCGACACGACCTGGACCACAGAGCAGGTCGTACGCAATCCATCTACGGATCCAGAGGGTACTCACACTATAGACGGGAGGGGTATCGGCCTTGGTTCGACCACGACAATGAAGATCGGGAATGAACCCGAGCTAGGACAGACACCGATCACCGGCATACCATAGCTCGGGTCAGAGGCGCCGCCCACCCACCGTGCTTCACGGACGAGGTGATGCGGCATCAGTTCTCGGAAGGGTTTAAGCCCGTAAACATAGAGCAATACGATGGGACAACTGAACCAACCGTATGGATCGAGGATTTCCTCCTCCACATCCACATGGCACGAGGAGATGACCTCCACGCCATCAAGTACTTACCCATGAAGCTCAAGGGGCCAGCTCGGCACTGGTTAAATAGCTTCCCCGAAAACTCCATTGGGTGTTGGGAAGACCTAGAAGAGGCATTCCGATCTAACTTCCAGGGCACTTATGTCCGGCCGCCAGACTCCTTCGATCTAAGCAACGTCGTCCAGAAGCCAGGAGAGTCCGCGCGGCTATTCTGGAATCGTTTCTTGACCAAGAAAAACCAGATCGTGGACTGCCCGGACGCCGAAGCAATAGCCTCTTTCAGGCACAATATTCGGGATGAATGGCTAGCTCGTCAGCTCGGCCAGGATAAACCAAGGACAATGTCTGCCCTCACATCACTCATGACCCGCTTTTGCGCGGGCGAGGATAACTGGCTAGCTAGACGTAGCCACAACCCCGAAGACCCCGGAACCTCTGAAGTTCGGGATGGAAACGGGAAACCGAAGCGCAATAAGAACAAGCGCCGGCACAATAACAGTGATGCCGATGACACGGCTGTTAACGCCGGCTTCCGCAATTCCCGGCCGGGGCAGCGGAAGAAGCCTCCTAAAGGCAAACACGACGGACCCACCCCGCTGGACAAGATCTTGGAGAGGCCTTGCCAGATCCACGGCACTCAAGAGAAGCCCGCCAATCACACCAACCGTAACTGTTGGGTCTTCAAACAGGCCGGCAAGCTCGCAACCGAGGACCAAGGCAAGAGCCCACGCAGCGAGGACGAGGATGAGCCTCGTGGTCCGATCAGTGGCGGACAAAAGAAATTTCCTCCAGAGGTAAAAACAGTAAACATGATATACGCCACCCATATACCCAAAAAGGAGAGGAAGTGCGCCCTTCGAGATGTCTACGCCATAGAGCCTGTAGCCCCGAAGTATAACCCATGGCCGGCATACCCGATCACCTTCGATCGACGTGACCATCCGACCAGTATCCGTCATGGGGGTTCGGCCGCACTCGTCCTAGACCCGATCATAGACGGGCACCACCTCACTAAAGTCCTAATGGACGGTGGAAGTAGCCTCAATCTGATTTACTCAGATACGGTGAAAAAGATGGGCATAGATCCGTCAAGGATCAAGCCCAGTAGCACTACCTTCAAAGGAGTGATACCAGGCGTTGAAGCCCGGTGCACAGGCTATGTAAGCCTGGAAGTAGTGTTCGGCTCGCCCGATAACTTTCGAAGCGAGGACTTGATCTTCGACATCGTACCTTTCCGCAGCGGCTATCACGCCCTGCTCGGCCATACAGCATTCGCTCGCTTTAACGCCGTCCCGCACTACGCATACCTCAAGCTCAAGATGCCCGGCCCTAGGGGGGTCATTACAGTCAATGGCAACACAGAGCGCTCCCTCCGAACTGAGGAACATGCGTTGGCCCTGGCGGCCGAATTCCATTACACCGATGATTGGCAAGCGCCGACATCTGCCGTAAAGGCACCCAAAGCTGGGAAGCGAGCTCGGCCTCAATCCGAAGTACCAGAACCTTCCTCTCCCCATAAATAGGGACTCGCCCCCCATCGTACGGCCCTAGAACCGGCAAAGTACGTGCCAAGGATGCACAACTTCAAGCTCAAAATTCCATGGGCAGCGGTGGGGAAAAACTATTAGAGGGTAGGTGTTCGGCTGGACCGAACTATTACCATCAACATGTCTTCGGACACTACGGGTGCCATAAAGTACCTACTACGGCGTAAAGCTCGTTCACATTTTGGCGACTTCGCAAGACTTTTTCTCCAGAGTGCGCTCACCGAACATTACACCCATAACGGTGTACAACTCTTCGGGAGACGCAGGAGAGGACAAGCAACAGGGCATATCGAGGACGTCACGTCACCTATCGATGACCCTTGGTACAACCCCCCTCCTATAAGATTTATATTTTATTTTTAATACCTGTAAAACAGTTGTATCGCCAATTTAATTAATAAGAGTTGTGGAGCAAAATACAGATGTATCATGCATGATTCGTTTCGCTGTTTTTGGCGCCTTCTCTATTTTCCCTCTCTTCTTGCGAACCTGTTTGGTATACTATGCGATGCAACCGGCTAATAGACTGGGGGCTCAAACTAAAGAAAATCGCCTTAAGCACAACTGATTTTTGCGTTCGGCGTCTTGGAATTCCGCTTTATATGCATTGGTTCCGAACTATGTCTTGGGTCAATAGTTGGGTTGCCCAGCTCCTGTGCTTGCCCCTTTATGTTCCGCTCGTTCGGCTAAAAGGGCAAAGGGAGAACAGCTGCGATTGTGTTTCCAGCTAGCCTGGTCAAGCACCTCAGTGGAGAAAGCCGAAAACTGACTGTCATGGTATGCGAGAACTGGTCTGCGAATCCGAGTTTAAATAAATCTCGTCAGAGGTTACTCCGTGTCATACGAGGGGCTTTGTATTCGTACAAACCATGTGATATAGGCTTCGGCCACGATTATTCCGAACATCATGAACCCTGGGGGCTAGTCATCAGCCTCCCGCACTCCTTTCTCATGCCCCTACGGCTAAGTGAAAGCAATAAAGCATTATGGTCTGATTGCCTTGTCCACCCCACACTACCGCCTTCGGGTGCCGATAGTTTGGCTAAGGGTCACAGTGCGATTGGAAGTGACACCCCGCGTAGCATCTACACGGGGGCTGAAGCCGACGACTCGCAGCTTTCAGTTTTAACGGCCACAAAGGAGTTATAAAGGATGCAAAACATGTAAGACATGATAAACCATGCATTTTAAATATATACTAGTTGAAAAGTCTTCGGACATATTACAACACTTTATTCATACACGTTCTCTCTCGAACACTGAGATTCTATGGCCCGAGCACCCTCCATAACTCCGGAGAAGTACAGCTCGGGGCGCCTATGCTCCTTTCCAGGAGGCGGAGGGGCGGTGGCTATCTTCATCGGATCAAGCCCCGGCCAGTGCACCTTGGCCTTCGCGAAGGTCATCCGAGCTCCCTCAATGCAGGAAGATCGCCTCAGTGCGTCGATCCGAGGAGAGGCGTCGCTCAGCTTTTGCACCAGGCCGAAGTAGCTGCCCGGCAGTGGCTCGTTGGGCCATAGCCGGATACAGAGATCCTTCATGGGCGGCTCCGCCATCCGGTGTAGCTCCACCAGCTGCTTCAGCTGCTCAACGAGAAGAGGAGAGCGCTCGGGGGCTTCAAATTGCGCCCAAAACAGCCGAGCTTCGTCTCCTTCTCCCCGTGAAGCATAGAACTGGTTTGCGTCCGCAGCGCTCTTCCGGAGTTCCGAGCAGGCGCCTAAGGAACGCCATACTTGGGTAAGCACTTTGAACTTCCTATCACCGAAGATACACTGCAATAAATATGGCTTACCATCCATGATAGCCTTGGCCTGGCTGATCTCCTCTTCATAAGACCGCCTATCCACCCGCTCCTTTTGGAGATCGGTTTTCAGGGTGGATAGTTCGGCGGCCTGCTCCTTCCCTTTCCGCTCAAGGACCTCGCACTTTTGGCCGGCGTCCTTGAGCTCCTGTTGAATTTCTTCCACCCGAGCCTCATGCTTGTCGCTAGTGGCTCTCAGGGCGGATAGCGCGGTAGCCGCTTCTTTGGCCGCCGCCTTCTCAACCAAAGCTTCCTGCTTCGCTTTCTCAAGCTCGGCTTTGAGCTTCTCAACCTCCTTCGCTGAGGCTGCGTAAGCATAGACTCATATAAAAAACCACGTTGATAGTACGGTAAAGAAGAGTTTTGATACTCTAATCCGGCTTACCTTGCTCCTCGTCGAATCTCTTGTTCAGAGCGTCAAGCTCGTCTTCGGAGCTTTTGAGCTTCCGATTTAGCTCGTCCAGCTCGGCAGCGTTAGAAGCCGCCGCCGCCGACGAAGCCTGCAAAATACAAAAAAACTATATCAAGTTACATGGGTTGAAAAGCTTCCGAACTGTCATAGATAAGATCATGGGCCCAGTCCTTTTTTAAGGCTGCTAAAACATTCCGAACACACATTTGTCTTGTACATAGTTCGGATAATGGTCTATTGTAGACCGCCAGGTAAGTTTTTCCAAACTCACCTAGGGCTCGGGGGCTGCCATGTATATAATAATTACTCAAAGAAATCAATATTTCACAAAATAGAGCATTACATGGCTTACCTGAAAGCCCGTCAGGAGACCGTTGAAGGCCTCCTTCAGTCCGATATCCACGGACTGAATGCTCTGCAGTACCGCACCCATAAGGGTGCGGTGCTCCCTGGAGATGGAGGCGCTTGATAGAGCCTCCCCCATAGCCGGCCACCCATTGGTCGGTGGCGCCGGTGGAGATCGGTTGGCCCGATCTCCAATCAGAGATTGAACCGGTGCCTCTGGAGGCATGGTGCGCTCCGGAGACCGCCTTGGAGGTGACTGGACATCTTCTCATTCGGTCTCCTCTGTATCCGGGAGAGGCCTCTCTCCCGGGTCTTCGGCGGCCGAGGTGTTGGCCTCAGCCATGACGTCATCACCCCCAGTGTCCGGCTCCAAAGGAGCCTGTTGGGAGGACACCTCCGCGGCATCCTTCGCGGCGCCCGGAGGAGAAGGGTGTGACGCGGTCCCGCTCTCCGCTAGCTCGGCGGGCGGGGTCTCCCCGTCCGAAACTTGATAGGTGGGGAGGACTTGTGGTGGGCTGTAGGTCAATAAGCGTTCACATGTTAATAGTATTCGAAACTTAGCACTAATAGCTCGGAAAGGTCTTCGGATCTGTACCTTCGAGGTGGGGGCTTGACCCTGAGGTTCCTTCGCGGAACCCTCTCGAAGTCCTCGGACTCAGTATCCGAGTCCGAGCTGTCGTCGGACGAGACAACCTGTGTCCGGCGCGCTTTCTTCAGGGCTGGTTGATCTAAGTCCTCCGAGGCGTCCGATGACGCCGCCCTCTTTCCTGCGAGGGGGGAATCGCCTCCCTCCTCACCCTCATGCTCCTCCTCCTGGTTCGAGGAGGCGTGGGTTTCTTCGGACACAGCCTCCGGCTGGTCCCTGATGAGCAGGCCGGCTCGGCCTGGCTTCTTTTTCTCCTTCTTCTCTGGCGCCTTGTAAGGCGCCACGACGAGCATCTCCAACAGCAGCGGAGACTTGGGGTCTTCGGGCTGTGGAGCCGGACACTTGATGCCCATGGCTTTGCTCAACCATTCCTGCGAAAGGTGATCGGAAAATGCTTAGACTATCTTTAGGAAGACAGAGCCGATCAAATAAAACCGTGCTATACCTCGGGTGGGGGCTTGATGGCGCTCAAGCCCTTGTCCTCCTTCTTGCCCGGCCACTTCTCCTGCGCTTTGAACAGCGCCTTCCATAGCTTCTCCTGAGTGGTGCGGAAGAGCTGACGGATCGTAGGATCATCGTCAGTCCGGTAAGTCCACATAGGAGAGGTCCGGCGCTGGCAGGGGAGGATACGCCGTCGGAGCATAATATGGACCATGCTGGTCAGATCGATGTTTTATTTTATCAGAGAGGCGATGCCCCTCTGCAGGTCATGCACCTCGGTATCCGACCCCCAATCAAGGCCCTTTCGAACCCATGAGGTCAATCTGGTCGCGGGGGGGGGGGGGGGATCTGAATTCGGCAGGAACAGTTCCGCCCTCCTCCCTTTGCTCGGTGATGTAAAACCACTCTTTTTGCCAGGTCTTGATGGTATCAATGAAGGTGCCGGACGGCCATACTGCGCGAGGGAGCTTGCTGATGACTGCCCCGCCACAGTCTGCGTGTGCGCCTGTGACACACTTCGGCTTGATATTAAATATCTTGAGCCACAGTCCGAAGTGTGGTTCGACTCGCAGGAAAGCCTCACAGACGATGATGAAGGCCGATATGTGCATGAAAGAGTTCGGCGGGAGGTCGTGGAAGTCGAGGCCGTAGAAGAACATGAGGCCCCTCACGAAAGGGTGGAGCGGGAAGCTTAATCCTCGGATGAAGTGAGGGATGAAGACCACCCTCTCACCTGGTTTGGGGGTGGGGATCACCTGACCCTCTTCCGTAGCCCGGTGGAAGACATTGGCGGGGAGGTAGCCGGTGTCCTTGAGGTCCCGGATGTCCTGGTCTGTGACCGTGGATGCCTCCCACTTGCTGTTGGAGCCTGAGCTGGCCATGGCTAAGCTCGGAGGGGGAAGAATGGAAGACCTAGATCTGGGCTCTGGAAGCTCGGAAGATTGGGGAAGCAGGGATGCAAATGGGAAGTGCGGATAAACCTTGGGGTTCTCTTCCCCTTTTATTGAGCTTGCTGCCGGTTAGCTTCCCTTCACGGCGCCGTAAATCTCTCCGCTTCCCAAGGCATGCGTGCCGTTATACGCGCATGATTAAACATATCCCGTGTAAAACGGGGCACGATCTGTGCATTGATGAATCGTGCTGGTGGAAACGGCCTCGAACCGCGAATCGAGTCTTTACGACTGGTTCAGTGGTCGTGGTGGGCCGTGACCTTTCGTCTGAAAGGTTGTCAGAAATCACTATTTACTCCCTGACGTTTGGCCTTCAGGGCCGGTTACTCATGGTGTTCGGACGATCTATGATCGGAGAAATTGCACGTCGTCGGAGGCCGAACTAACTCGGCCGATCGTTGTTCGAAGAAAGGAACTCGCCTCGCAAGCCGAAGACTCCGATCATTTGAAGCAGCTGGAGCTTGGACCCTTGGCGTTGGAGGCTAGTTCGGGGGCTACTGAGGTAGTCCGGGTTTAAGGGGTCCTCGGGAGGTCGACCTATTACTTATGGGCCAGACTATATGGGCCACTTGCCGAATACTAGATGGATTGAAGACCCTGTCTCCAGGAAGGAAGCTTCGAGGATCGTGGCTTGTCCTCCACGTTTTGAGTAGTAAATAGGCATGTTTATCCCTTCGACGTGTAACCGACCATGTGTAAACCCTAGGTACCCTCGGCGTCTATATAAGCCGAAGGGTTTTAGGTTGTAGGCCAACAGAACTCATCTAGGGTTTTAGCTACTCGATCTCGAGGTAGATCAACTCTGTAATACTCATACTATCAATATAATCAAGCAGGACATAGGGTATTACCTCCATAGGAGGGCCCGAACCTGGGTAAAACCTTGTCCCCTTCGTCTCTTGTTACCATCGATCCTAGTCTCACAGCTCGGGACCCCCTACCCGAGATCCGCCGGTTTTGACACCGACACCCGTCGCCGCCCCCCGACGCCGTCGCCGCCCCGAGCCCGCTCCCCTCCTCCTCCTAGTTGAGCCGCCGGCACACCGTCGTTCCCCTCCTCCTGTCACCCCGCACCCCCCCCCCCCCCCCCGCGGTCACCGTCATCGCCCGTCCCCGTCGCCAGCCGAGCAGGGGCGGAGCTTCATTGGGGCAGAACCAGGCCATGGCCCGCCCATGATTTTCATGATATTTTTATATACCTATGCAATCAGCCCACTTTACCTCTTGATAAGTGATAACAGTGTGGCTGGGTAATTTGTAATTACTTAGGAGTGGTATGTTTTTGTTGTTCATTGGTTGAACTGAGCACAGTTAAAGCATTTTATTACAAATTTAAATGTAGAAATAGAAGATAAAGATCTATTTTTTCTTGCGAATTCGTACATAATGCTTATTACTTTTTTTGTCGTAATGCTTGTTTTTTAAACTGTGTCTTAGCATATGGAGGCCATTGAAACAATTTTGTGTAATAATGTAGAATATGATTATCTTGCCAGTAACTTCTTTGTTGACATGAAGTTCAATGAGAACAAAAGATACGGTAATTATTGATACCTAAAAATTTTGTGCTCTCTTTTAACTTGGCCCGCCCAGCTTTTTCTTTGAAGCTCCGCCACTGCGGCCGAGGACATAATTTAGAGTGTGAATTCATTCATTTTGCTTCGTACGTAGTCCATAATTGAATCTCTAAAAAGACAAATATTTAGGAATGGAGGAAGTATTAGGTAGGTACAATTGATAGCGTCATTAGTTAGAAGAACACTGCAACTATAATTAAACTCAAGCTGTATGTTGAGAATTAGAAGCAAAAATGTTGTCATGCATTGTCTAAGCTCTTTTTTGTTTTCCTTTGAAATGTGGAGGATAGGAATCAATCCTATGTAGGGATAGGAATGCATATTAAATATGGTATTGTTGTTATTGTTGTTAAATAAAATGATATTTGCTATATAGCCACAATTTGTTCTCGTCGACGATGCCAATCCCGCATCCTCGTCGTCGACTCGGTGCCGACAACCAGTCTGAGAGGCGGCATGTCCGGGACTGGGCTCCGCCGGGCTGGCACTGGGAGGTGCTACCTTCTGGGGGGCGCACCTTGGTGAGAAATCCGGGTCTCGTCGTCGACCCGGAGCTTCTTTGGTGGCGGTCGCATGGGCCACTATCGGTGCAGAGGGAGCCGGCCCCCGCGGAGGTGGTACGTCGTCGTGTCAGGGAGGAGGACGAGCACGTACATCGCTACATGGCCGCGTTGGACGCCAGGTTCTCCAATACCTGGCAGGTTATTCAAGGATCTCACCCGAGCTATGATCCGGCGATGGTTCCTTCTCTTTGGGTGTCCACCGCCTGCGCCGTGAGATGCAACTCGATCTGTATTAATTAATGATATTATATGATAATATTCGAGTTGTATTAGCGATAATATTTGATGCTTCATTAACTGGATTATTCAAGATGTATTAGTGATATTATATGATAATATTATATGAAGAGTCCCCGACGATCCCGGTGATATCATATGTATTAGTGATATTATATGATGATCTTGCTTCAAAATTTTGCCGTCGATTTTTAATCTTAGAATCATGAACACAGGAAATGTCGACGTCGTCTGACGACGATAGGATCCCTCAGTGCCCTTTGTGTTGGGACGACAGGGGTCTATGCGACATTTATCCTCACCTGGCCAACGATAGGTCGTTCACCGTCAAGCTAATAGAAGAATTTAGTATTATTACGGTATGTACAGACGACATGTATTTTTTGTTAATGAAGTATGACATGTGCGTTTTTGCTTTAATTAACCTTTAATTTTCTTTTGTACAATTCGACTAGTGTGTTCCCTGTCATGCAAGATTCGCTGTCTTGGACAAGTTCCATTTCAAAGAGAAGGATAGTAGAGAGCCTAAGATAGCTCACCTAAGAACGGAGCATTACACTTTTGTTGTTAAGGTGAAAAATAACAAAGATCACACATATTTTGGTTGTTCTAATTGGAGAGCATTTTGCAACGCGTATGGGTTGGATGAGGACATGAACATTACCTTCGATCTTGGTAATGACGATGTTCGTGATAATAATATAGATATTTGGGTGCATGCGGAGGATGACTTGATTCCGGTGCTACCTCCAGGTGCGTTTGTCAACAGATTTGTTAGGTACTTTATATTTATTATTGAAAAGTATTTGGTACTCATCCCGACTAAATTTCTTTATTTTTAATTATCAGCTTATTTCCGTGCTACAAGAACTACCCGACAGATAATAGATCGGACGTACTACAGTCATGAGTCCAAACTTACTTGTTAGGAGATAAATCATCTCATCTCATTTATTCATGATGTTGAGGATCATGTTAAACATTACCGGACTGGCAACATTTATAATGGATATGTGCCACTAGTGCACAAGTTGAACCATCATAACATCACTTCAAACAACTTTGTAAGAATTTTTTTACCATTGCATCACTAGTCCATCTTTTTCATATATAAATTGTTCTTAAGCAAAACTAGTTTGCTAACTATGTTATTATTACTAATGTTTTTCAGTAGGTACTCCCCCCAGAGACCGTGCGTAGATGGATGTTCACAAATGGTGATTTGCAAATGGTTAGCTTACGGCCACTCCCAATTAATTATAGTGGTAGCTACAAGATATCTAAAAGTGAAGAAACCCTGAAAATCACAGGATGGAGAAATGCAATACAAGCATTTACGCTACCACTTGGAGAGGAATACTTGCGCATCCCACAAGTTGGAGATAGGTTGATCTGTGTTCTTCAATCGGGAGATGTCGGAGTTCGCCTTTATTTTGCTTTTTTACCTAGCAGTAGTTAGTGTTTCAACCTTTTGATAACTACAATAATGAGGATCGTTGATTAAGATGATGATGAGTTGTTGGATGTTGAATGATGAAGAGTTGATTAAGATGATGATGATGAGTTGTTATATGACATATACGAGTACAAATTAGATGGATGCAATAGACCAAGTTGAATTAGAGGAAATATTTTCCTCTAATTCAACTTGGTCTATTGCATCCATCTAATTTGTACTGATGTTTGTTGATTTTTCCATAATTTGTACTGATGATGTTGTATATTAATATGTTTAACCGCGTGAAAATACAATATAAATATAAAAGAAAATGAAAACAAAAAATGAAACACGGCCCTTTCCAAAAAAAAAAACCAGCGCCTTATTGTTCCGGTTCGTGTTACGAACCGGGACTAAAGGTCCTCCTGCCTCGGCGTCGCATTGCGGCCATGTGGAGCACCTTTGGTCCCGGTTCATAAGCCAACCGGGACTAAAAGTGATCGGCATTAGTCCCGATCGTGTTGTCCCGGTTGTAGAACCGGGACTAAAGGCCCTCTGGAACCGGGACTGTTGCCCTATTTTCTACTAGTGCCAGCATGCTTCAGATTCGGCCCATGCAGGGTTTTTTCAGATTCTACGAATTTAGTATTTATCCCGAGAATTGCAGATTTGCAGAAAAGACCCTCATGTTCATGCATAACATAACTTCACAACCGTGCATTGTATTAAAATAATCTATATATGTAAATGCTCAGAATTTTGTGTAGATTAATAATATCTCACTTTCACAAATGATAAAAATGTTTGACATGCCATTTTCTTTTAATTTGCGCAAGTGTCATGATTTTTCATTGCGCATATTTATTTAACCATGCATCGGAATTAAACAAACCATATATGTAAAATGTGTAGATTATTTATATCCCTTTTTCATGCATGATAAAAATGTTTAATGTGGGGTTTGCATTTAATTTGCATACATAACTTGCTAAAACGGTTTAGGTCCTAATCTCGCATAAATGTTGTGTCATTTGTTTTATAGTAAAAACCCTCATATTATATATCTTTTCGGGGTAGAAAAATCCATTGAATCCATCTGTGCAATTAGTTTTGTCATTTGAGTAATATTGTGTGCATGTTATTTTTGCCATGATGCCCTTTTGTTTATTTTGTGTGATTTATTCCATGCATGATATGAATTATTGTTGAACATGAAATATGCCCTTGGACATGTGTGCTAGGCCCTGGTATTTTGGTTGCTATAGAAATGCATGTTTGGGTGTTATTTTCTTGTTGCCAACATGACATAAAGATGTTGCTGTTTTGAGGGGTCTAAATAATTCTAAGTCTAAAAACTGTGTTATTTTGTTGCTGTCTTGCCATGTGGTTTGCTATTGATCTATAGCTCCTTTGGTGTTGCCACAATGGGATGTATTGTAAAGCATGTTATGCTCTATCATGTTGTGCCATTAGTTTCCATGTATAGGATTTTCATCATATGTATTTCTGTTGTCCAAAATGCCAATCTGTTAAAAACTGCTGCTCTTGTCTACTCTAATTTTCACTAAGTCTGAGAATCTGGTTATTTCAAAATACCATGTTGTGTTGATGTTTGCCATGATCATGTGCATAATTTGATGTTGCCATAATGGAATGAATTGTAGTTCATCATATCCTCTACCATGCTTTAGATTTTCATGCCATGATATGCCCTGTAGCATATAGTATCATTGCTGCCAATATGTCTTCACGATAAACTGCTCTGTTAAAAACTGGTATTTTCACAAAGTCCTAAACTGTGTTCAAATAGCCATCTTGTGAGCTCATTTGCTATTGATCCATGCTTTAGCTCAAGTTGCTGCCATGACATGAATTGTTGTGCATCATGTTTCCTACATCCCCATGCCCTTGTTGTGCATTTTAGTGGACTGTAGCTTGTTGTTATGAGGTGTGCAAAATGCCATGTTGCTGTTTTGAACAGATTTGAACTAAAACTTGTGTTGGTTGTCGTGGTTGAACCGTTACTCTGTTTTGGACATGCCGGATATGAAACTTGCTTAGAATTCCATGTAGTTTCATAATATCTTGCTGCATCTATGATTTGAAATGTTTGTGGTTGTCGTTTGCATGCATTTTGCATTCATGGCATATTTATCTTGCGTGTGTCATATCTTTTAGACCGTAGCTCCGTTTCAAACGTTCTATATATGTAAATCGATTAGAATGATGTGTAGAATCACATGGTGTATTTTGTTTCCCTGTTTAACAAATATAAAATATGATTAGTTCAGATCTGGATCAAACTTATAATTTGCATATGGGGTCGTTTCGGAAATGCTATATGTTGTTTCCGACCTCATTTAAGATGCCTAGATAGTGTAGTTTAATTATGCTTCACCTCTTGCCATGCTTAACAACATTTAATATTGACGAGTAAATAAACGAGAGTGAACTAAATGATACGAATGTGGAGTTTCGTCAATATGCAACCCGTTGCATATTGAGCTTCACTTAATGTGTAGTATTTGCTTGTTGTGCCTTGTCATGCCTTGCATAATCGTATGGACATGCATCATATTTGTTCGCGCATCATATCATGAGTATGTTGTGGTGTATCATGTGTTGATTTATTGTTTCCAGATTGCTTCTTCTCGATAGAGTTCCGAAAGCGTTCGGAGTGTGAGGATTCGTTCGACTACGTTGGCTCGTCTTCTTCACGGATTCGTTCTTCTTCCAAGCGGGATCTCAGGCAAGATGACCATTTCCCTGGATACCATTACTATCATTGCCATGCTAGTTGTCTCGTTTCTATCGATATGTCTCGCTACCTACCACTTGTTTGTCAAGCCTTCCAAAATGCCATGATAAGCCTCTAACCCTCCACATCCCAGCAAACCATTGTTTGGCTATGTTACCACTTGCTCAGCCCTTCTTATAGCGTTGCTAGTTGCAGGTGCAAATTGTTTCCATGTGCCAACATGTATGTTTTTGAGCTATCACAATATTACTGCTATTTAATTTAATGCACATATATACTTGGTAAAAGGTGGAAGGCTTGGCCTTTTGCTCGGTGTTTTGTTCCACTTTTGCCACCCTAGTTACTTGTGTACCGGTGTTATGTTCCATATTGAGCGCTCCTAACATGCTCGGGGTTGTTATGGGGACCCCCACTACTGGAATCAGGGACTTTGCCATCTGCCAGCTCTTTGCCGTCTGCTGGCAGATGGCAAAGAGGATATTTGCCGTCTGCTTTTATAAAGCAGACGGCAAAGAACATACTGATGGCAAAGAGGCTCTTTGCCATCTGCACTTCTTTGCCGTCTGCTGGCAGATGGCAAAGAGTTCTTTGCCGTCTGCCAGCAGACGGCAAAGACCAAAGTGGGGCCCACGGGGTACTGCGTTTGCTAGGTCACACGGGCCACTTCTTTGCCGTCTGCTGGCAGACGGCAAAGAACTCTTTGCCGTCTGCCAGCAGACGGCAAAGAGGTGAGGGGCCCCACAGTGTAACGGCGAGGACGGGCTAACGGTCACCGTCTTTGCCGTCTGTTGGCAGACGGCAAAGAATTCTTTGCCGTCTGCCAGCAGACGGCAAAGAGGGGGGCTTAATTTTCGCCCCCCGCGCCCAAACCCCCCCTCTCTCTCACACATCTCTCTCTCTCTGTCTCTGCGCGCCGCCGCCGCCCCCTCCCCGCCGACCCCCTCCTCCCTGCCGACCCCCGCCGCCCCCCTCCTCCCCGCCGCCGCCCCCTCCCCTCCTCCACAGCGCCGCCGCCGCCCCCTCCCCTCCTCCACAGTGCCGCCGTTGCCCCCTTCCCTCCTCCACAGCGCCGCCGCCGCCCCCTCCCCGCCGACCCCCTCCTCCCCGCCGACCCTCGCCGACCCCCTCCTCCCCGCCGACCGCCGCCGCCCCCCTCCTTCCCAGCGCCGCCGCCTCGACCACCCTCCGGTGAGCTCCACCATTCCCCCCCTTTTTTGTTTTTTTCCTATTTTTTTCTGTTTTTATTAGTTCATTTAGTTGGTTTATATTAGTTAGTTATTAGTTCATATTAGTTAGTTTTTATTAGGTAGAAAAAACTTAGATAGAAAAAGAAGAAAAGAAAAAACCTAGAAGAAAAAAAAGAAGAAAAGAAGAAGAAAAAAAAGGAAAAAGAAAAAAGAAAAAGAACAAAAAATAATAATAAGAAGAAGAAACAGAAGAAGAGGAGGAGGAGAAGAAAAAAAGAAGAAGAAGAAGAAGAAAAAAAGAGGAGAGGAGGAGAAGAAGAAGAGGAAAAAAGGAAAGGAAGAAGAAGAAGAGGAGGAGGAGGAGAAGAAAAAAGAAGAAGAGGAAGAAGAAGAAGAAAAAAGAGGAGAGGAGGAGAAGAAGAAGAGGAAAAAGGAAAGGAGGAAGAAGAAGAAGAAGAAGGAAAAAAAAGGAAGAAAAGGAAGAAAAGAAAGAAGAGGAAGAAGAGGAAGAAGAAAAAAAGAAAAAAAGAGGAAAAACCCCGACCCCGACACGGCACCTCGACCCCGACCCCAACCCGACACGCCGACCCCAACACCCCGACCTCGATCCCGACCCCGACACGGCACCCCGACCCCGACCTCGATCCCGACCCCGACACGGCACCCCGACCCCGCCCCGACACCCCGACACCGACACGGCACCCCGACCCCGACACGACACCCCGACCCCGACACCCCTAACACCCCGACACCACGACACCCAGACACGACACCCCCCGACACCCCGACACCGACACGACACCCCGACCCCGACACCCCGACACCCCTGACACCCCGACACCACGACACCCAGACACGACACCCCCCGACCCCGACACGACACCCCGACACAACGACACCCCGACACCACGCCACCCAGACATGACAGCCCTGACCCCCGACACATCTTCGGCCTCCTGTTGACCGAAAAGGTGCTCTTCGGCCTTCCAGAGGCCGACGGGGTCATATATTTGTGAATTATGAGTTAGGAAGTATATTTCCCGATTTTGTTAAGAAAAACATCATATATATTTGTGTTGATCGGGTGGATTTAAATGTGCAGTTCTTTCGGGGCTGCGAGGGTCTGGTGTTCGACGACCTCCCCGTGCGTTCGACGAGCTCCGCCCCTGCGTTCGTGGGTGAGCACAAATGACATCTCCTCCTCCCCCCTTCATTTGCTCTGTTCCGGTCTTCCTTATCGCTGGATGTCGACGAATGGCGGACCATTACGTTGTATATCTTGAACAACCTAACAGAAGTGCGGCCGTACATCGAGTAAGTTCTCGGTACATTGTTTCGCAACCTCTAATTCCTTTGAACTGCTCTTATTCCCGGATATTTGATACAGTCGATACGTCGCCAAATTCTCGTATGGAGCGGTGATCCAAAAGGATTCCGTCGAAGAGTATGAGCTTCTGGCAATGCATGGAGGCAGCTATCCCGGTTTCATCTCTTGGTTCAAACAAACGGTAATTTCCATTAGACCATTTCATTTCTTCGTCTAATTTCTGGCTAATGCAACAATCCTTTCGTATTAAACTTGTAGGCTAGTTCAGAGTCTATGGACGCCGAATTGAGACAAGTCGCTAATGGTTTTGACTATAAGGTTCGTTCATTTGACAAATACGACATCAACGGGTATCGCTTTCGTACCTATGGCAAAGAGCTATCTATGGCCGACCGAAAGTCTACAAATTGTTGTGTCTCTGCTATCGGCGAAGGAGGTACCGAGTATTATGGAAGAGTTGAAGCAATTTATGAACTTCTATTCTATGGTGCAAACCCACCGAAAGTCGTAGTCTTGAAATGTTATTGGTTCCAGCCGAAGGAGACTAGAAGGACTCATGAACATCTAGGGCTAGTTGAAATCAAACAAAGCACCCATTTGGATGTTCCCGATGTCTATATTACGGCTCAACTGGCAACCCAAGTTTTCTATCTACCGTGGGCCTGCCAAAGTGATCCAAATCTCAAAGGTTGGGATGTCGTTTATGAAGTGCCGCCACATGTTAGACCACCTCCCCCCAATGAAGAGGATTATGAACCTCACATTAACCCAGACACATATGAAGGAGAATTCTTCCAAGAAACACGTCTTTCCAAAAAACGTTTCAAGAACCGCTCTACTTCACCTCAGAACATTGAAGTAGACAGCGGCAGTGAATCCGAGCCTGAACCGGAACAACAAGAGCCGGAACAAGAAGAGGTTACTGCTGCGGATGACCTGTCAATGCTTGAACGATTACGTACAGGAGGCCTTCGACATGTTGATGCATTTATTGATGATGATGATGAGCACGTCATTACTGATAGTGATGATGATGATGCATTTATTGACCCCGAAGCATATATAGACGATGATGATGCATTTATTAATGATGACGATGAAGAATAATATTATAGTTCATGTCAGGTATTCAATTATTATTATGTACATATATATTATTAATTGGTTCAAGTTAGGTATTCAATTTTTTATTATGTTCATGATGATGATACACTTAAATTATATTCATGTCAGGTATTCAATTTTTTAATGTTGTACTAACTTCGTTTACTCTTTGTCATTGCAGGTGTTGACAGATGGTGGGCGTGGGTCGAGAGCGCTCCGAGGCTCCTTCCTCGGCGCGTGGTGGGAGGGGTACTTCCATCCCACCCCACCACCTCCGGAGAGCGCTGGATCTCAGTATGCAGACACCGGCGGGCGCTTCTTCTTCGACCGGGAGAGGTCGGGGGGAAGAAGGTTGGTAGAGGTGGACGTGGCGGCGGGAGAGGTAGGAAGGCTGCTACTACGCCTTCCTCGCCGCCACCCCCAGCTGATTCACCCGACCATAGGAGTGCTCCGTCTGAGATGGAGCAGCCTGAGGTGCAGCCGTCTGGGACTCCGGTCCACGAGCCTACGACAGACGAGGCTACGACAGACGCGCCTACGGCCGACGAGCGTCGGGCCGCCGAGCCTTCGTCCCACGAGACTGGGGATCACGCTGAGTCGCAGCAGAACCCAGGTGCGGGCTCGTCGAGTGGCCGTGCTGAGGGTGGCTATAGTTCTGATAGCTATAGCGAGAGTGAGTGGGTTGAGGGGCGCAAAGTCTACCAGCGTGGTGGTACAAAGCTCCCTCCCACCCCGGCGACCCCCGACCAGAGGTGGTTGATTGCGCCGCAGGGGGAGAAGTAAGTGCATTTACTCGTTTTTAACCTTTTGTCTTCACGTTTCTTCGAATATCTAATGCGTTGGCCTTGTCATACTGCAGGTCTTGGACACACGGGCCTGGTTGCCGCAAGCCCAACAGTGTCCTTGGCGTGATTTGTCGCCAGAGCTTCCCGGGGTGGGTCACGTTGCCCGGTGAGGGCCGGGTTCCAGAGCTAGGAATGACCTGGGAGCACTACTTGGCTGCCCCGGCCCCGCCGGGGCATAGGATCGGCGATGTCGAGTGCCACACGTTCACCGACATTGTGATCCAGACGTTTTGGGTAATTTCTCCTTTGCCGTCTACGTTGTGTTTTCTTCTTTGATTGGCAACCCTAGTGATTGTACTAATCCGTGTTTTCTTGTTTGATTGCAGACCTTCTACAGGTGTGCTGAGGGACAGGAGGAGGCCGCGGCTCGGGTTATCGGCAACGAGTGCAGGCGCCTACTTCAAAACTTTCGGCACGAGGCTCCGACGCAGGCTATTCGAGACTACTACGCCTCGACTGGTATTCGGAGGAAAAAAGAGAAGTGCCGCCTCAACTATCTGAGTAAGGAGAAGTACATGAAGGTAATTACCTATTCTTAAGGCCTTGTACTTAGTTCCTTGATTTGATTCGTATGCGTAGCGCTCAAATTTCTCTTGCTTAACTTAGGTGCCCCCGAGAT
This sequence comes from Elymus sibiricus, assembly GCA_039707655.1. Lineage (NCBI taxonomy): Eukaryota > Viridiplantae > Streptophyta > Magnoliopsida > Poales > Poaceae > Elymus > Elymus sibiricus. Next base: position 327,160,317 of record CM077671.1, read on the forward strand.
GGTGTGCGGATAGGATGGACTGTTGGGAGGCGTTGGTGGATGAGTGGTGCACTCCCCAATGGCGCAACGTCCACGACGGTGCAAAGGAGAAGCGTGCCCAAATGAAAGGTGTCCCACACCATCTAGGCAGCGTCAACCTACGTGGGTTCGGGGAAAACTGGGTATGTACATGGTTTGCTTCATGATTCATGCAAATTCATTCTTCATGCTAGCTTGAGCCCTTAACTAATACTCTGTTCCTCTCTTTTAGGCGCGGCACAACAAGGCTCCAGTGCCAGAGCTATTCGACCTCTATGCCATGTCCAATACTGCCTCGTACAAGAAGGCCAAGGCATTCTCTGAGTCTGACCTCGATGATCCAGAGAAATTCAGCAACCGCGCCTCCCACAACAAGCTTGTGAGGTACAGAGACGAGGGGAAGGCGAGGAAAGGGCCGGAGTTTAACCCGAGCCAGCAACCTCTTGATCCAGAGCTGGTGATGATATCTGGTGGCGGGAGGCACCATGGCTTGTTAGCCATTGGGGATGGACTGATACGTTGTACTAGCACTCT
>CM077671.1:327170868-327260868 GCA_039707655.1 Elymus sibiricus
AATGAGATTGCTGAGTCCCTGTGGCTCACAGATTACTACAACAACATTTGCAGGTACAAGTAATGCAATGCTTTGACGTGAGAGCGATGCTTGTTTGATTTGGAGTTCTTCTTCTTCATCATCGATCATAGGATGGGTTCCAGGCCGACAGCCTGGGATAGCAAGGATGGATGTCATTTTATCATCCGTAGTCGGACCTTGCTCTTATGTATGATGTTTGAATATGTTGTTGTATTGATGTGACCTTGATTTAGCTTGTGGCGAGTGTAAGCCAATTCCATATAGTCATCTCTTCTTTACATGTACTTGTAATGATATCCATTCTTGCAAAACGACGAGATGCGCTTCTATCCCTGTCAAGGCCCTCGAGCCAAAATAAGGATATGATCGCATCTTGGGCGTTACATAGCAGGTGCATTGCACAAGAAGAAAGGCATATGTCTATAAGCATAAATGTGGTTTTCTTTTGATCTTATTGTGCTACAGGTATTTGAGAAAAAACCAGAATATCCGTGTGAGAAGAAAAAGTGTGTGTGCTTAGACAATCTTTCTAACATTTGATCAATAAAAGGCAAGGGGTAATGATCTTTTCTAGTGGCCTTATTTAATTTCCTGAAATCAATTACCATCCTATAACGAGTTACAATTCTTGGTGGGATAATTTCATTTTTATCATTAGGGACAACGGCTATGCCTCATTTCTTAGGAACACAATGAACAGGACTTACCCATCTACTATTATCTATAGGATAAATTATACATCCATCCACAAGCTTTAATATTTCAGTTCTTACCACATCCTTCATCTTAGGGTTCAACCATCGTTGATGATCAACGACTGGTTTAGCATCTGGTTCCAAATTAATCTTGTGCTGATGTAAGGTGGGACTAATGCCCTTAAGATCATCCAGAGTATACCCAATTGCAGCACGGTGCTTCCTCAGAACCTTAACTAATCTCTTTTCTTCATGTTCTTAAAGGTCAGCACTAATAACAACATGATATATCTTCTTTTCATGAAGATAAGCATACTTCAATGTGTCAGGTTGTTTCTTTAATTCAAATACATGATCACTCTTAGGAGGTAGAGGTTCTCCCAAGGTTTCAACAGGCAAATTATGTTTAAGGATAGGTGCTTGTTTAAAGAAAACATCAACTATTTCTTTTCTTTCTTTCATATGCACATCATTTTTCATGGTCTAGCAAATATTGTTCTAACGGATCAGTAGGAGGCACAACAATAGAAGCAAGACCGATTAGTTCATCTTTACTAGAAGATTCTTCCTCATGCATATGTTTACTAAACTTGGAGAAATTGAATTCATGAGATACGTCACCAAAGTTAACACTAACTGTTTCCCTAGTGTAATCAATTTTGGCATTAACAGTATTCAGGAAAGGTCTACCAAATATAATGGGACAAAAATTATCTTGTAGTGAATCAAGGACAAAGAAATTAGTGGGGTATTTGATCTTACCACACAAGCCTTCAAGGTCTCTAACAATCCCAAGTAGGGAAATAGTCTATATGTTTGCAAGCTTAATAGTAGCATCAATATCTTCTAAGTCAACACGTGCAATATCATGCATAATTCCTTGATAAAGAGTAAATGGAATGGCACTAATGCTAGAACCCATATCACATAAGCCATGATAACAATGATCTCCAATCTTAACAGAAATAACTGGCATGCCAACAACAGGTCTATTTTTATCTTTAGAATCTTGTTTAGCAATACGAGATGCTTCATCACAGAAATATATAACATGCCCATCAACATTATCAACTAATAGATCCTTAATCATTGCAAATTTAGGTTCTACCTTTATTTGTTCAGAGGGTCTATGTGGTTTGATATTACTTTTATTAACCACGATTGCAACTTTAGCATTTTCCCTAATCCTAACAGGAAAAGAAGGATTCTTAATATAAGCAGTAGTCACAGCTGGATCAACATTATAAATGGGTGTTTCTTCTTTAGCTATAACAGGTTTCTTACTAGTTTATTCAATAGGTTGGTGAAATTTAAACCACCTCTCCTTAGGGAGATCAACATGAGTAGAAAATGATTCACAGAAAGTAGCAACTATCTCAGAGTCAAGTCCATACTTTGAGCTAAACCTACGAAAAGCTTCAGTTTCTTTAAAAGATTTAACACAATCAAACTTAAGATTTATACTTGACTCTTTACCTTGGTCGATTTCCCAATCTTCGGAATTGCGTTTAATTCTTTCCAAAAGATTCCATTTGAATTCAATAGTTCTTTTTATAAAGGAACCGGTAGATGAAGTATCGAGCATTGATTGATTATCATGAGAAAGCCGAGCATAAAAGTTTTGTAAGATTATTTCCCTTGAGAGATCATGATTGGGGCATGTGTGCATCATATATTTAAGCCTCCTCCAAGCTTGAGCGATACTTTCTCCTTCACGAGGCCAAAAAATATATATCTATAATTTTGATCACGATGAACCAAATGCATAGGATAAAATTTCTGATGGAATTCCAGCTTCAACCGGTTCCAATCCCATGAACCAACATCATCCAATAGCCTGTACCAAATAAATGCATTTCCCTACAAAGATAAAGGGAAAACCTTCTTATTAACATCATCTTTGGATAAACCCGCAAGCTTAAATAATCCACAAATTTCATCTATATATATCAAGTGCATATCGGGATGTATTGTTCCATTTCCTGCATAAGGATTAGCAAGCAGTTTCTCTAACATACCCGAAGGAATTTCATAGTAAATGTAAGAGCATAATTTTCCCTAAGTAGTTTTGGTGGTTGATGACAGTGCATTTGCGGACTAACTGTGTGCATTAAGCTTTCAGAGATTATCAGGTGGCACGAGACGGTTATCTTCCCCTCAAGTAGTAAATCAGAAGACGGAGTCTCTTCCTTTCGAGGTTAGGTTGGTGGACCTGAGTCGTAGGAAAATCCGTACTATTAAGAGGGGATCCGCATCGGAAAGGTTCGGAGGAATCATCACGTACACTTTGCAGCCCCGTCCGTTTCCTGGCACAACGGAGCCTTTTCTGCCCCCAAGGCTCTAAGGTTTCTCTTAAGCGGAAGTACCGCTCTTGAGAGCGGTAGTACCGCTCCAACGGTACTACTGCCCTGAAGGGCCGCTCGAACTACTGCTTATTTTTTAAGCGGAAGTTCCGAGCGGTACTACCGCCCTGAACTACCGCTTATATTTTTTAAGCGGAAGTTCCTGGCGGTACTACCGCCCTTAACTACCGCTTATATTTTTTAAGCGGAAGTTCCTGGTGGTACTACCGCCCTGAGGAACTTTGGAGCCTCTTTCGCATCCTTTTTCTTCCGGACTTCTGGGATCTCTGAGCGGAAGTACCGCTCCCTCCAGAGCGGTACTACCGCTCAGTTGTTCCAGTACGCGTATAAGGGGAAGTACCACCCACTAGGACGGTACTACCGCTTATGCTCGTATCCAGGCAGAAAAATGGCCACATTTCCCCCCACCTATATAAGTGAGTCTTCTTCCCCATTGAGACTCACCTCTTCCCACAAAAAGCTCCATTGTTGCTCCTAAGCTTATTCTTGCTCCTTCTCCTTCCCTAGCCATCAAATCTTGTTGGTGCTCTAGGGTTTGGAGGAGAGGGCCTTGATCTACACTTCCACCGAGAGATATTTGATTCCCCCCATCAATCCCTTGCGGATCTTGTTACTCTTGGGTGTTTGAGCACCCTAGACGGAAGAGGTCACTTCGAAGCCATAGTCCATTGTGGTGAAGCTTCGTGGTGTCGTTGGGAGCCTCCAATTAAGTTGTGGAGATTGCCCCAACCTTGTTTGTAAAGGTCCGGTTGCCGCCTTCAAGGGCACCACTAGTGGAATCACGGCACCTCGCATTGTGTGATGGCGTGAGGAGAATACGGTGGCCCTAGTGGCTTCTTGGGGAGCATTGTGCCTCCACACCGCTCCAACGGAGACGTACTTCCCTTTACCGGGAAGGAACTTCGGTAACACATCCTCGTCTCCATCGGTTCCTCTCGTGGTTACTTCTTACCTTTACTTTGTGCAAGCTACTCATATTGTTTATCTTGCTTGCTCATCTTGTTGTTGTGTTTAGCATCATATAGGTTGCTCACCTAGTTGCATATCTAGCTAACCTATTTGTTGCTAAGCCTAAATTGTTAAAGAAAAGTTAAAATTTGGTAGTTGCCTATTCACCCCCCCCCCCTCTAGTCAACCATATCGATCCTTTCAATTGGTATCAGAGCTACGTCTCTTTATTAAGGATTTCACCACCCGAAGAGTATGGCTGGCAAAGAGTTGGGGTCTAGTGAACTCCCCGAGGCCGTGGGTGTGAACACGGTCTCGCGTGAGGATTTGAATGAGGCCATAACCTCTCTCAAATCTTCCATGACGACCGAGGTCAAATCCATGTTCAAAGAATTCCTTGATACTCTTAAACTTTCCACCGATGCGGTTCAAGTGGCTAATCCCACTAACTCGACATCGGATGTCAACTCCGGTAAGGAGGGGGCTAGTAGTGAGAAGGACACTCGTTCTCAAGGAATTAATGGGTCGGGGACTTTTGCCTCAGTTCCCCCTCCCTTGGTCTATGGAGGACCGGTGCACCCACCTCATATAGTTAATCACAGTCCTCCTCCTAAACTTGTTAAGAATGATTTTGCTAATTGGGTTTTCTGTATCAAGTCTCATTTGGATCATAGCTCAATTCAACTCATGAGAGTCATTGAAGAAGGATATTATCCTCATGATCCACGCAACCTCACCCCAAGAGAAGAGGCTGATAAACAACTAAATTCCTCCGCCTTGTTCATTCTCCAAGCTGCTATTCCTACCGAAGACCTGGCTCACCTGCGCCCCTTCACTATTGCTAAAGAGTGTTAGGAACACATTATCACCATGTACAAGGGCAGCTCAAGCATTCAATGATCGAACTATGAGGTGTTGCTCGATCAGTCAGATGAGTTTGTAATGGGTGATGATGAGGAACCGTGTGAGCTCTACAGAAGGGTGACTACTCTTGCCGTTGCCCTCCGAGATCATGGCAGCAAGGATGTGGATGACACCTGGATCAAGCGTAAGTTTCTGAAGGCTATCATGCCCTTCAACAAGGCCATGTCCGCCGTCATCCGCCAAAGACCGGACTTCCACACCTTGTCCTCTGGCGATGTGTTGGATGAATTTATTGCAATGAACATCCTAAACACTACCGCTGACAATGCTCTTGCTCGCGTGCAACGATCAAAGAAATCATCTCCCAACCTTGCATTGCAGGCCAAGGTCTGTCAAGAGGAAGAAGAAGAGCGTTGCCCCGAGGACACCAAATATGCTTACCATGAGCACATGGCTCTAGCGTCTAGGCAATTTTGGGGCAACAAGAGAAACACCAGGCCTAACTTCTCCAAGAACAACTCAAGTGGTTCAAAGGGCAAGCAACGTGTGAGGACCTGCTACAACTATGGTAATGTGAGTCACTTTGTGGTGGATTGTCCATATGATAAGAGGGAAGACAATGGTGGCAAGCTCATTCGCAAAGATAAGGCCAAGTCCTTTCCCAACAAGACCAACTTCACCAAGAAGTCTCCTCACAAAGTGTTGGTGGCTCAAGAAGAGTATGCCTCGGATGATGATGTTGATGACGAAGACACAAGTGGTGAAGGAATGGCAATGGCATCTGTGGCAATTGCATCCTCTACTCCAACAAAGTGTCACTCTTCGACGCCCCCAATGAGAACCACATCGCTAGGTGCCTCATGGCAAAAGGTATCACCAAGGTAACCTCCAACGCCAAAACCTCAAACATTAAGACTTCTGTTTCTTCCACTCCATCTTTGTTAGATTGTGTGGATGAACATGAGGAGGCGAAAGAGGGTGAGAATGAGTTTGACAAATTCTTGTGTAAACTGAAGGGAGAATCCAAGAAGCACTTCGTTGCTCTCTTGGAACAACTTGGTGAGGCCAATGACACGATTGAGTCTCAAGAAGAATTTCTTGAGGAGATGAGAGGCCATAGTCGTGATTATGCCGACGAGATAGCAGATCTTTCGATTGCTCTAGAGGAAGAGCGAGGTCTTCATTTGACTCTTAAGGAGTCACAAAATGACGACCTTGCTAAATTATGTAAAGACTATTATCATGCTATTGTTCTTAACCGTGTTCTTAAATCTGAAAAGGTTGCACTTGGGGTTGACCATGCTCGACTCAAGGATGAGTTTGTCTCACTTGACAATGCTCACGAGGCATTGAAGAGCGTTCATGCTTCTCTTAAAGAGTCGCATGTTCAACTCCAAGTAAAACTCACTAAGGAAATTGCCACGTGTCCTCCTTTTGTCTTAATTGATAATGCATCTGCTATTAACCCGTGTTGTGAGCATGCACATCTTGTGGAGGAAAATGCTAAGCTAAAAGAGCAGCTTGACAAAGGCCTTGTGACATGTATACAAGGTGAGAAGAATCTCAATGACCTTTTGAGCAATCAAAAGGAAGTGATTGCAAAGGAAGGAGTTGGGTTTGCACCCAAATCCAAAAAGAAGAAGAGGAAGAAGACCACGCAGGTTCCTCCGCTCATGGAAACATTTGTCAAAGCGGGGAACATTACTCATGAGAAGAAGAAAGACAAGGTTGTGAGTGATAGTGCCAAGAAGGGCAAGATCACTCCCTCCAACAGGGCCGGTGATTTTAACCCCTCCTATGTTTTGTGTCGTGCTAGTGATGGGCATGTTTATGCCAAATATGTTGGTTCTTCTTATGAGTATATTGAGTGGTCTATTTGGGTTCCTAAGACCCTTGTCTCTAACATGAAAGGACCCATTCAAGAATGGGTACCTAAATCCAAGCATTGATCTATTGTAGGACTTTGCTTCCGGGGGAGTCTCATGGTTGCTCGATAGCGGAGCAACAAATCATATGACCGGAAGCAAGGACTTGGTGGTGGATGTTCGACCCGATGCATCCGTGGCCACCCAAGTCTCATTTGGCGATGATGCAATCTCAAAGGTATTGGGTCTTGGCAAGGTGGTTATCTCTCCGACCTTAACCATTGAGAGAGTCATGCTTGTTGAGACCCTTGCATACAATTTACTTTCCGTTCGTCAACTTGCACTCATGGGTTTTAGTACCTTCTTTGGCATTGATACCGTGACCCTTTTGTGGAGCAAGACTCTTAAAGTAGCCTTTGTTGGACATGTCGAAAACGGTCTCTATGTGATTAACTTCTCGGAGCGACCCACTAAGACCGCGACATGTCTAATGGCTAAAGTTGATGTGGGATGGCTTTGGCATCGCCGACTAGCCCATGTCAATATGAGATCTTTGCAAAGTCTCCTCAAAGGGGATCACATTCTTGGACTAACAAATGTGAGTTTTGCCAAAGATCGTGCTTGCAGTGCCTGTATCGAAGGAAAGCTACATGAAAAAGCTCATCGTCCAACTACTACAATCTACTCAAAGAGGACCTTAGAGCTCCTTCACATGGATCTCTTCGGGCCTCCATCTTTTGACAGCCTTGGAGGAAGAAGATATTGCTTGCTGATTGTGGATGATTACTCGAGATACACATGGGTATATTTCTTCAAGAGGAAGAGTGAGACCCCAACAGACCGTCATCAACTTTGCAAATGAAGTCCAACATCAACATGAAGCAAAGATTTTGATGATTAGAAGTGACAATGGCACTGAGTTCAAGAACTACACCCTAGATGAGTTTCTCAGTGATGAGGGGATAAAGCACCAATATTCCACACCTTACACCCCTCAACAAAACGGTGTTGCGGAGAGGAAGAAACGGACGTTGATGGATGTGGCAAGAACCATGATGGCAGAGTTTAAATCTCCGTACAACTTTTGGGCCGAAGCCATCAACACAGTGTGTCATGCATCAAATCGGCTCTATCTCCACAAAGGCTTGAACAAGACTCCTTATAAGATTCTTACCGGGAACAAGCCCAACCTCAAATACTTCCGGGTGTTCGGTTGTAAGTGTTTCATTCTCAAGAAAGGTGTTCCTTTGTCTCAATTTGAATCTAGAGCCCATGAGGGCATATTTGTTGGTTATGCTGCAAACTCTCATGCTACCATGTCCTCAACAAGTCCACCGGACTCATTGAGGAGACGAGTAACGTAGAGTTTGATGAAAATAATGGCTCCCAAGTGGAGCAAAGTGGTCTTTGTGATATAGGTGATGAAATTCCTCCCCAAGCCATAAGAAGAATGGGTGTGGGATACTTCCTACCCGTTGAGGAACCCCTTGTGGCTGAAGGAGAAGGACAATGTTCCACTCAAGTGGAACCATCACCGACGCATGACCCACACGCTTCCGAAGAACAAAGTGAAGGCCCTCAACCCTGTGATCAAGATCAAGGGCAAGAGCAACTTGCTAGTGATGTCTCTACTTCACATGATGCTCAAGATCTTGTTCACACCCCCGTGCAAGCTCAAGATCAAGATGAAGCTCAGGACCAAGATCAACTTCAAGATCAAGGTCAAGCTAAAGATCAAGATCATGCTCAAGATCTTGAGCAAGCCGGTACTAGTACCGAAGCTCGTCAAGTTACCAAGCCTCAACTTTCCATGGAGGAAATTCTTGAAAGACGAGCTACCAAGATTGCTTCCAAGCTTAACAAGAGGCAACACCTCCTAGAGAACGTCTACGGAAGCTTGAAAAGAGGGGTAACTACTCGTCGTCAATTAACAAACTTTTGTGCACATCACGCGTTTGTTTCTTGCTTTGAACCCCTCAAGGTACAAGATGCGCTCGAAGACGAGGATTGGCTTGAAGCCATGCATGATGAAATCAACAACTTCGAGCGCAACAAAGTGTGGCGATTGGTACCAAGACCAAAATAGAATCACAATGTCATTGGAACCAAATGAATCTTTAAGAACAAGCAAGATGCACATGGTATCATTATTCGCAACAAGGCAAGACTGGTGGCTCAAGGCTACTCCCAAGTCAAGGGTGTCGACTACGGTGAAACCTTTTCCCCTGTTGCTCGCCTTGAATCTATTCGCATGTTGCTTGCTTATGCTTCTCATCATAATTTCATATTATATCAAATGGATGTGAAGAGTGCTTTTCTTAATGGTCCACTTAAGGAGTTGGTATATGTCAAGCAACCCCCGGGGTTTGAGGATCCCAAGTTCCCCAATCATGTATATGTTCTCGATAAGGCACTCTATGGCCTTAAACAAGCCCCACGTGCGTGGTATGAGCACCTTACGGAGATGTTGCAAGATCGTGGGTTTGAAATTGGGAAAATCGACCCCACTCTTTTTACTAAGAGGGTTAACGGGAACTTGTTCGTATGCCAACTATATGTAGATGATATTATCTTTGGTTCTTCTAACAAAGCTTTTAATGATGAGTTCGCCGCACTAATGACCAAAGAGTTTGAGATGTCTATGATGGGAGAGTTGAAGTTCTTCCTTGGATTCGAAGTCAAGCAACGAAGCCAAGGAACCTTCATCAACCAAGCCAAATACACTCAAGACATGCTCAAGAGGTTCAAGATGGATGAGCTAAATCCTCCGAAGGCCAACACTCTGATGCCACTCAAATGCCAACTTTACAGTGATCCCAATGGTAAAGCTGTGGATCAGAAGGTATATCGCTCCATGATTGGATCTCTGCTTTACCTTTGTGCATCTAGGCCGGATATCATGTTGAGTGTGGGAATTTGTGCACGATTTCAATCCGCACCTAAGGAGAGTCACTATGTGGCTGTCAAGCGAATCTTTCGATATTTGGCTCATACCCCAAACTTTGGCTTATGGTACCCCAAAGGTGCTTCATTTGATCTCATTGGATATACTGACTCAGATTGGGCGGGAGACCGTGTGGAAAGGAAGTCCACTTCCGGAGGTTGCCAATTTCTTGGCCGCTCTCTGGTAAGTTGTTCTTCCAAGAAACAAAACTGTGTTTCTCTCTCGTCCACCGAGGCCGAGTATGTAGTCGCCGCAAGCTGTTGTGCTCAGATTCTTTGGATGAGGCAAACTTTAAAGGATTATGGGGTCAACTGTGACAAAGTGCCTCTTTACTGCGACAATGAAAGCACGATCAAGATCTCCAACAACCCGGTTCGACACTGCAAGACAAAGCATATTGAGATTCGTCATCACTTCATCCGGGATCACATCAAGCGTGGAGACATAGATCTTATTTATCTATATACTAAGGAACAGCTTGCAGATATATTCACGAAGCCACTGGATGAAGCAAGATTTCGCGAGTTAAGGCATGAGCTAAATATCATTGATTCGAGCAACGTGGCTTGAGTTAGTGCACACCCCACCACACTCATCATTATGTCTTGTTTAGGTGTAGGCATGGACTTAGGGGGAGTCTAGTTCTCTCAATGAACTATCCCTCCTCCTATTATGCATAAATTGATCAAGTCTTTCACATTCATCATTTTTGATGACACTTGTGCTTCAAAGACGAGTTTTGGTCATGGGACCAAGGTTAAAATCTTCGCGGTGCCATACCAATTGACTCAAACATAGGTGGCTTTGGCCACCGCCCCCACCTCCTAGTGAGGCATTTGCATTACTAGTGCATATTGGTTCGAATTTGTTGTTTCAAGTCTTTGTCTCTTCGGGTTTGGTTTCTCATAAAGACTTGGAGTAACTTCTTGCATGTGTCTAGTAGAAAGTCTTGATGCTCTTCATCACCTCAGATTTGTTGGATTTGCCTTATATGCTGGGAGTAGTTTTTGGTCATAAGCGGTACTACCGCTCGGGGGGACGGTACTACCGCTACAGCGGAAGTACCGCCCATGCCAGCGGTATTACCGCTCCAGCAGAAGTACCGCCCATGCCAACAGTACTACCGCTTCGGGGGCTCTCTGTCGTTTCAAGTAGTGGGCAGGAGGAGTTCTAACTCCTCCCCATACCCATTCACTGTCTCGTCTCCGCCCGCGGCGACCAAAACTCTCCTGGAGGCCGGCTCCGGATCTCTCATTCCGTGTCGGTCTCCGCTTTTCCGTCCGGTGGGATTGATCCCCATCTCTCCCTCGTGCCATGGACCCCGGTATTGCCCTCGCTCTCCCTCGTTTGACCTAGCTTTCTTTGGATCTTGTATCTAGGGCAATGCACGTGTCCTTCCCATTTTCTCGCTCAAAATTGGCATGAGTAGGCCTTGTGATGACTGATAGATGGGTGTAGAGTAGATGTACATCTAGTTTTTGGGTTCTACTGCGTTTCCTCGCCGCGGAAATTTTTTCGCCGCCAGGGCGGTACTACCGCTGATGCCTGGCTGGTTCTACCGCTTCAAGCGGAAGTACCGCCCATGCACCACGGTACTACCGCTTGTGCTACAGGGCCCAAATTCTGGCTGCTTTGCCCTTTCTATTCCTTTTTGGCTTATGCTTTGTGTTTACTTTGGTTTTTCCCTTGCCATTCCTTCTTTGTGAGTTCAGGTGATGATGGTTCTGTTATGGGTGCTCGTCGCGTGAATCCGAGCCGTGGTGGTTCCAAGCGGTACCGCACGTCTGACAAGGCAAAGGCTGGCTCAAGTGCTCAACCCTAGCGGCGGTCCACGAAGAAAGTTGCCAACAAGAAGCAAGCTGTCAAGGAACCTCAGGATATGTCTGGCACCGAGTTCTATGAGTTTCGTCAACTCAATACTTACCGCCGTCCTCAGGAACCCGCGTTTGTTGGTCGTCCCTTCTGGAACAAGGCTCAGACTCTCATTTATGTTGGAGTCCTGAAGGCCAAGATGAACCTCTACGTGCCTCATGTCAAGTCCATCGACATGGCGCATATGGTCAGCAACACTAACTCTGCCTACTTTGCTGAAGCTCGTGCTCTTTACCAGCAATGGGGTCTGGATCCCATTATGGCATTCAACAAGGATTTTGACTCCGAGCTTGTGGCTCAGTTCTTTGCCACTGTTCACTTTAACGATGATGAGGCGAGGAGCTTGATTTGGATGACAGGTAGCAGGGTCATGCATTCCAACTGAAGACCTTTATGAACTCTTTGGGTTATGCAGACTCAAGTGAACATGAGCCAGTTGGTCTCCGACAGCACACTGAAGAACAAGCTATTCACAAGTCCAAGCTCGTGCGCTACCAGCGGATTGTAAAGACTCACAAGGGTACTTGCACCGAACTCATGCCATTTTTGGACATTATGCACCGTATCTTTCGCAACACTCTGTTTCCTCGTGTGGGGAACTTGGATCAGGTTCACTCTTATCTCGTGAATCTTCTTCTTATGTGCATCAAGGAAAAAGGCAAAGATTCCACTTTGGATGTTTCCCACATCATGTGGATGGAGCTTCGCTCAGCAATTCTTGACAGGAAGGTGCCTATCTACGGTCCCTATATCTTCAAGCTCATTGAGGATACTTGGTCTGAGCAGTTCCCTGCTGAGCTTCTGGTCACTGCTCACATGGTGACTCATGGTATTCTTAAGCTACGTGTGAAGGAGAACTGGGGCGTTGCACCTTCTGTGCCAGAGATTGCCCCCACTGACTCTGATGATGAGTCCGAGCCGGACTATACTGATGCCTCCTATGTTCCTCGCTCTGAGAATGTTCCCTCTTGGGCTGCCAAGCTCAAAGCCAAGATGAAGAATCTTCTCTGCTTTCAGATCAAGGGACAGTACAAGGCCCATGTGGAGGCCAAGAAGGCTCGCAGTCATGACAAGAGGATCATGAGGAAGCTTGATCTGCAGTGTGACAGCGGGTCTGAGGAGAGGATTGCTGATGAGGAGGAATGGATCAAGAAGAATTGCCCCTATGCTGAGTCAGAGGATGATGTGCCTGCTGCTACTGATGAGGAGGAAGATGATGAGCCTGACGAGTGACTATTCTGTGCCTATCATCACTTGGTCTTACTTTAGTCCTCTGTGCCCCTTTTGGTGTCTCGATGCCAAAGGGGGAGAGAGTGTTTAGGGATTTGCTGTTGAGTCACGAGTATTTCTCCTTTTATCTGTGCATCTCTTCTCTCGTGAACTCGTTTATTTGCTTTGGTTGTTTGCTTTGCTTTATGGTGTCAGACTCTTGAGTACTATGTATGGTGTAAGACATATGCTACCTCTTATATCCGTTATGTCTACATTATTGTGAGTTTATATTTCCTTTACTTGCTTACCTGCTTATCCCTCATTCCGTTTATATGCAAGTATTGGGCCACGTCTATAAAATATAGGGGGAGTGTTGATCCTAGTGTGTGCTCTTTGCATTCCAAAAGCATATCCAAATAGGGCACACATCTAGGGGAGCTTGTCTATATTTTGTAGATGTTGGGTTTGCCATAGTCTTACTGTATATCTTATTGGCAAATCCCATCTTGTCATCAACCCACCAAAAAGGGGGAGATTGTAAGAGCATAATTTTCCCTAAGTAGTTTTGGTGGTTGATGACAGTGCGTTTGCGGACTAACTGTCTGCATTAAGCTTTCAGAGATTATCAGGTGGCACGAGACGGTTATCTTCCCCTCAAGTAGTAAATCAGAAGACAGAGTCTCTTCCTTTCGAGGTTAGGTTGGTGGACCTGAGTCGTAGGAAAATCCGTACTATCAAGAGGGGATCCGCATCCGGAAAGGTTGGGAGGAATCATCACGTACACTTTGCACCCCCGTCCGTTTCCCGGCACAACGGAGCCTTCTCTGCCCCCAAGGCTCTAAGGTTTCTCTTAAGCGGAAGTACCGCTCTTGAGAGCGGTAGTACCGCTCCAACGGTACTACTGCCCTGAAGGGCCGCTCGAACTACTGCTTATTTTTTAAGCGGAAGTTCCGAGCGGTACTACCGCCCTGAACTACCGCTTATATTTTTTAAGCGGAAGTTCCTGGCGGTACTACCGCCCTAAACTACCGCTTATATTTTTTAAGCGGAAGTTCCTGGCGGTACTACCGCCCTGAACTACCGCTTATATTTTTTAAGCGGAAGTTCCTGGCGGTACTACCGCCCTGAGGAACTTTGGAGCCTCTTTCGCATCCTTTTTCTTCCGGACTTCTGGGATCTCTGAGCGGAAGTACCGCTCCCTCCAGAGCGGTACTACCGCCCCAAGCGGAAGTACCGCTCCCTCCAGAGCGGTACTACCGCTCAGTTGTTCCAGTACGCGTATAAGCGGAAGTACCGCCCACTAGGACGGTACTACCGCTTATGCTCGTATCCGGGCAGAAAAACGGCCACATTTCCCCCCACCTATATAAGTGAGTATTCTTCCCCATTGAGACTCACCTCTTCCCACAAAAAGCTCCATTGTTGCTCCTAAGCTTATTCTTGCTCCTTCTCCTTCCCTAGCCATCAAATCTTGTTGGTGCTCTAGGGTTTGGAGGAGAGGGCCTTGATCTACACTTCCACCGAGAGATATTTGATTGCCCCCATCAATCCCTTGCGGATCTTGTTACTCTTGGGTGTTTGAGCACCCTAGACGGAAGAGGTCACTTCGAAGCCATAGTCCATTGTGGTGAAGCTTCGTGGTGTCGTTGGGAGCCTCCAATTAAGTTGTGGAGATTGCCCCAACCTTGTTTGTAAAGGTCCGATTGCCGCCTTCAAGGGCACCACTAGTGAAATCATGGCACCTCGCATTGTGTGAGGGCGTGAGGAGAATACGGTGGCCCTAGTGGCTTCTTGGGGAGCATTGTGCCTCCACACCGCTCCAACGGAGACATACTTCCCTTTACCGGGAAGGAACTTCGGTAACACATCCTCGTCTCCATCGGTTCCTCTCGTGGTTACTTCTTACCTTTACTTTGTGCAAGCTACTCATATTGTTTATCTTGCTTGCTCATCTTGTTGTTGTGTCTAGCATCATATAGGTTGCTCACCTAGTTGCATATCTAGCTAACCTATTTGTTGCTAAGCCTAAATTGTTAAAGAAAAGTTAAAATTTGGTAGTTGTCTATTCACCCCCCCCTCTAGTCAACCATATCGATCCTTTCAATAAATATTCTCAGTAGGTTCAGTAGGTTGAGGAGCGGATTTTACTACTTTTGGACAAGGTGAAGATACCCCGAACAAGCCCCGCAAAGGATTATCTTCCATAGTAACAAGTGACGATAAATTTCAGCATGTAACAAAAGTGTTTCCTTACCAAATTCCACTTACCAAAGGCGCTTCACTCCCCAGCAACGGCTCCAGAAAATATTCGTGATGACCCACAAGTATAGGGGATCAGTCGTAGTCCTTTCGATAAGTAAGAGTGTCTAACCCAACGAGGAGCAGAAGGAAATGACAAGTGGTTTGGTACGGAAGTTTCTGCAAGCAGTGAAAGTAACGGTGATAGATAGTTTTGTAGCAAGGCAATTCGTAACAAGTAACAAGTAACAATGGTAGCAATGGTGCAGCAAGGTGGCCTAATCCTTTTTATAGCAAAGGACAAGCCGAAACGTACTCTTATATGAAGCAAAGCGCTCTTGAGGACACATGGGAATTTCGTCTAGTCATGGTTCATCATGTTTACTTGATTCTTATTTGCTACTATGATAATTTGATATGCGGGTGGACCGGTGATAGGCTGTTGTTCTTACTTGAACAAACAACGCACTTATTATTACCCCCCCCCCCCCCCGCAAGCATCCGGAACTACGAAAGAACAATTAAGATAAATCTAACCATATCATTAAACATATGGATCCAAATCAGCCCCTTACGGGACAACTCATAAACTAGGGTTTAAGCTTCTGTCACTCTCGCAACCCATCATCTACTTATCATTCCCCAATGCTTTCCTTTAGTCCCAAATATGGTGAAGTTTCATGTAGTCGACGTTCACTCGACACCACTAAAGGATAAGCAAAATACATATCATCAAAATATCATACGAATAACAACATCACATGATTATTTAAGACAAGACTTCTCCCATGTCCTCAAGAACGAAAATAACTTCTCACAAATCATCAACATGTTGAAGATCAGAGGTGTCATGAATATGCTTAAGGATCTGAACAAATAATCTTCCACTAATTAAACCAACTAGCATCAACTACAAGAAGTAATCAACACTACTAGCAACCCATAGGTACCAATCTAAGGTTTGGAGACAAAGATTGAATACAATAGATGAACTAGGGTTTGGGATGAGATGGTGTTGGTGAAGATGTTGATGAAGATTGGTCCTCCCATAATGGAGGAAGCGTTAGTGATGACGATGGCTTTGGTTTCCTCCTCCCAGAGGGAAGTTTCCCCAGCAGAATTGCTCCGCGGGAGAGCAAAAGTGCTCCTACCCGGGTTCCGCCTCGAGACGGCGATGCTTCGTCCCGAAATTATTCTTATGATTTTTTTCTAGGGAAAATGGCATCATATAGGAGAAGATGGGCATTGGAGGCCTGCTGGGTGGCCCACAAGCCTAGGTGGCGCGCCCTGGGGGAAGGGCACGCCCCCATGGCTTGTGGCCATCTGGTGGGTCCCCTTTTGTGGATTTCTTCGCCAATATTTTTTATATATTCCAAAATAATTCTCCGTCAATTTTCAGCGCATTTGGAGTTCCAGAGAATATCCAGCTCTTCGGTGGTCCTTTTCGGTCCAGAATTCCAGCTGCCGACAATCTCCCTCTTTGAATGAAACTTGCAAAATAAGAGACGAAACGCATTCGGATTGCATCATAAAATGTAACAATGATTCAAAACATAATAAATATCAACGGACAAACATGATGCAAAATGGACGTATCACATGGTGAATGGGGAATTCGATCATGGAGTTAAGCATGCCTTCATTGAGCATGGATTGGAGAAGATTTGCATGAAGGACAAAAATCAAAGGGGACAGGGATCTCCTTGTATAACTCCTCTTTTACAAACAAATGGTTGCCCCGGGACACCATTAAGGAGAACAAACGAGAAACCTTTGTTGTAGATCATTTTAATCCATTAAATCAACTTAGGCCCAAAACCCTGAGTCATTATCTCACTAATAGTGTCATGACTCAACATGTCAAAAGATTTCTCAAAGTAAGCTTCAATAAAACAATCTACTTCTTAGCTTGGTGACATCGATGAATATATTCAAAAGACCAAGCTAGATAGTCTTGTTTGCATCTATTATTAAGGAAACCATACTAATTTTTATGAATCGGCTTCAAGATGTGCTTCTATAGTCTGTTGGTAAGGAGTTTGTAAGAATCTTTAGAGTGTAGCTAAGAAGTGATATATGCTTAACTCACTAGGAGCAACAACAACATCTGTTTTAGGAATCGGTGCAATAAAGGAAAAGTTGATGCTTTGAATATTGACCTGGCCTTCATAGAAATCATCCACAAGCTTATAAAAATCAGGAGCTACAATATCCCAACAAGCCTTAGAAAAGGCAGCATAAAGCCATCAAGCTCAGGGGGTTTATCACTAGGAAGTTTCATATCCACATTATCAATTTTTTATTTAGTAAAATGGGCTTCAAGTTCATGGAGGAAGTCATTATGCAGAAATAGAGAATGAAGGAACATATGATTATGAGTTGCAGATACCTGCCCAAATCTCTCTTTGATGTCATTGAATAAAGTAGTAGACTTGGATTGATGATCATGATATTTAACAAATGTTTCATCTCTGAGCATAGCAATGTGCTTGTTTCTATATTTGATGGTGGA
This sequence comes from Elymus sibiricus, assembly GCA_039707655.1. Lineage (NCBI taxonomy): Eukaryota > Viridiplantae > Streptophyta > Magnoliopsida > Poales > Poaceae > Elymus > Elymus sibiricus. The sequence goes on from CM077671.1 coordinate 327,188,403, forward strand.
TTTGGCCTTATTTTTGTTGTGTTGGCTTCCCCAAATTTAATAGCTCTGGTGGTGGCTCTCTGCTTATAGTGTTGTTTGATAGTTAAGAATATTTTCCATGTGTACTTTACAGATATTCCTACCATCTCCTTCCTCTGTAGTGAGCTCTCTGGATTCCTCAATAATATCAAAGAGAAGAATAACAACATTAGAATTTGAGGCAATGCCTTTAAGATCAGACAATCTCTATTGCCAGTTCTTGAGACCCTTCTCGAGCCTTTTGAATTTAGCAGCAATAACTTTAGCACCGTCCATTTCTTGAACAGATTGATCCCAAATATACCTGACAATCTCTTTAAACTGACTATGTTTCAACTAGTAATTTTCAAATCTAAAAATCTTGGATTTAGAAATGGAAGTAACAATGTAAGAACACATGGAACATAATCAGAAGTAGTTTTAGCAAGAGGGGTTGCAATAGTATTAGGAGAGGAGAGACTCCAGCTTCAGAAGAGACGAACCAATCAAGTTTTTTCAATAGTGGGGCCTCTTGCATATTACTTCATTCGAAGTTTCTGACCTTAAGTGGAATTTCAATGATTGCTAGTTTCCTGATGGCTTCATTAAATAGAAACATATCGTGAATAATTCCTCCACCTTTATTCCTATTCTGTGGGTATCTGATATAATTAAAGTCTCCCAGGACAAGTCAGTTGACATCATCAAGCATATGAATATTTTGAAACCAATTCAGAAAGATAACTCTATTACAGTTCGGCAAGGGCCATAAATATTTGTGAGGATCCACTGTTCTCATGTGTGCTTCGATGTGAACTCAATAGTCAAAGAGAATTCATTCTTGCTAGGGGTTTTACTAGAAAATAATTGCGCAATCCAAATAGTGAGAAGTTGACCAGATGCACCAACAGAGAGCAAGAAGTCAAATGTAGTGAGTCTTGAGATAGAAATTCCTGATATAAGTTTTTAGTTTTTAAAGATTGAGCATGGAGCAGACATGCTCATCAATTTTACTATATAAATCAAGCCATTTCTTATCAACATTGACCCCTCTAGTATTTAAATTAAATATGCTCCAAGATCTATTCATAACCATAGTATGAGGGACAAAAAAACAAAAAACAGTACTCTAGTAGAGAGGTAACCGATCCAACATAACAGATAATAGAGCAACACGTGTGACAAGTAGCATAAAATTTAACAATCTTACATCCAAAAGACAAGTTCATTATTACAACAAGTTCACTGGTCCAGCTAAAGAACTAAGAACAAACTAATTAAAACAATTAGAGTAGGTTGTTGCTCTTGTTCTTGGAGCCCTTGAGATAAGACTTCGGGACAATACTTGATGAGGTATTCCTCAGCCTTTTTTGCCATTTCTTTGTTCGTCTTCGCATCTTCGATATTGACCTTGCAAAAAGTAGTATTCATATTTTTAACCACTTTCCTAGGCACTGGTGGGGGTAAAGCATGACAAGCAAGGCAATTTATATCCACACAAACGACTTTTTAAAACCCTTATGTGAAGATTGAAGCCTGCAGCTTCTTCTTACCTCAGTTTCAACAAATGGGAGCTTTTGTTTTCTCTTTTTGTTAATATGCAGGATAGAAGTGCAAGAAGCAGAAGGTCCCTCCCTAGAAGCAGAGATGCTTGGTGGAGTGGAAATGTTTTCTTGATCTGCACCATCTAGATTTGGGCTTGAAGCTTGCAACAGGGGACCTGAGCAGAGGAACAACTATCATGGATGACAAAAGGTTTGAATATCTTAGAGTCTGAACCCTGGATAATATAGTCCCAAGCTTGTGATGTGATAAATTTCTTTACGTGGACAAATTTGTCAGGTGAAAGAAAGAGCATATGACATAAAATCAACCCATTCAATGGGCACCTGAATTACCTCTTTGCCATCAAGGGAACAAGCAAAGTTCTGCTGCCAAATCATGACACCTTCCTTCCCAAGGGGGATTTCATTAGATTGATGGGTCGTCATCTTCGTATGGAGACACGTTAACTCTTATCAAGTGTGTTTTCTCCCGCATTCCTATTTTCTTCATGTGCACCCTCTTCATCCTGATGTGTTCTTCATGGGTGACATGAGCAAAAAGTAAGTGGTGCCCTGGCCTTATGCTATGCCAACTTATCATATGACAGATTACCATCTCGTGCTTCTACCCGACTAAGTAGTGACAACATGATGATTATCTTGAGTTCACTTGGTTTATATTTTTTGGGGTCTCTTGGTCTTGTTCTCCAACAATACATGGACAAACCAGTTGTTTGATAGCTCATACTCCCTCCATCCCAAAATAAGTGTCTTAACTTTAGTACTAAAGTTAATAAAAATTTAAGACACTTATTTTGGGACGGAGGAAGTACTATAAAGGGCGACACCCCAGCTAGAGCGTGTTTAACGATCTTAGGGTGACCTATTGAGGGTGGTGGCTCATACGATTTTTTAAGTCTTATAGGGCCGTTTTTAAGTCTTATAGGGCCGACTGGGGTAGTTTTGATCTCCCATATTTCTTTTCCGAAAGCACGCGATTTTTTGAGCTTATGTTGAGGTTTTTTATCCAAAAATAAGCATAAGAATGAATTTCAGGGAAGCTGTAACACGGATCATCAAATCGCATGCGGTTGTTTATACTAAGCGGTCTGGACACTTTAGGCCATCCAACGGTGGTCATCAAATTTGTTCGGACCGGTATGGACGCTCGAAATCGCAAAACCAAACCAAATTGGGCGGGGGTTTCTAGGAGTTCGAACGTTTGCCACGATGGACTTTGACAACGCGAACACGCCCATCCAAAAAAAAAAACCTATCCCACCGTGTCCGCTCCTAATTGACTGCATTACTACGAAAGACCGGCCTCACACGTACCCGCATTCAAGGTGGCACGACGACGACGGAGAAGCCTACTCTAGCTTTAAAGCCAATTGGACTCCTCCTCCGCAAAACTACCCACATAATCTTCATCCATCCCACACACCCAGCGACCGCCGCACACCACCACTCTTCTGGCCGTCGCGATGGGCAAGAAGTCCGATGCCGAGAACTGGCCGCCGACACATGACTCGGGTGTCGGTTCCCTACAGGTAGACAGGGGCCGCGCTTGGAGGAGGGGGTGCAGACGAAGGTGGTGGTGGCCTCGGAGGTCAGCTCTACAAGGTCACCATCCGGCACCTCGCCTGGTGTTAGTTAAGATTAGTTTAAGTTAAGATTCAACTTGTTTATTTTTTATTTGGTTGTAATATATCAAATTTTGTTTAAATTTCATCCGTTTTGCCTCAATTTCGTTTTTCTTGTGTGCGGTCTGTTTGAAATGGGCAGGACATTTGATGCCTACCGTAGATGATCGTCGCTAAACCAGTTGCCCGGACACACGCCCAGACATGTACACGAACATTTTGTGTCGTTTGTTTGATGATCCGTGTTGGAGTTTCCATGATAGGAAGTTAGTTGCCCCATTTCAAAAGGGCTTCCATAGCAAAAATTCGTGCGGATCCAAATTCTTCAGACAATCGTACGATCCAAAAGACGTTACGAAATGTATTGGGTAGTATTGAGTCGACGCGGACAAGTGAGATGTGCTTTAAGCTCCGGATTGTGCTAATAACATCCATCAATGAAAGAGAAATACAGAGGGAGGGGACGGTGGCCATGGCCGGCGGCATAGGTGCGGGTACCCTAGGATGGATCAAAGCGGTACCCTATCCACGACGGCACATCCCTTCCATCGTCGTCCCCGTAGACATCCGCCATTATAAATACCGCCGAAGCTCTCACTCCCGCATGCCTAAACTGCTACGCGCCCCCGGCCAAGACCAAAAGCCCCTCTCCTTTTCCGCCATTAAAATACTCCGGCCGGAAGAAACTCCCGGAAGCACCAGTGACCGTGCTAGGCTGCTAGCGTTGCGTATTGGTGCTTTGGTGGTATCGGGCTTCGTGCGGCGGCCGGTGTAACCTTTGGGAGGTGGTGGGGTGGGGGATGTACGGCGCGCCGCGGTCCAAGGACCTCAACCTGCCATCCCAGCAGCACCCGGCGGCGAACGGCGTGCGGACGCCGCCGCAGATGAGCTCCCCCGGCCTGCTGCGGTACAGGTCGGCCCCGAGCGCCATGTTCGGCGACGTGTGCGGGGACTTCCTCCCGGCCTCCGCCGGCGCAGGCGGCGCGGGGCACCGCCCGGGGAGCCCTGACCACGCCGCCGACACCAGCTTCGCCCGCCTCCTCTCGGGCCACCACCACCACCAGCACCACCCAGAGATGAGGGACAAGCCTCCCCGCCCTGCCGCCGGCCACTTCGCCGAGGACGCCGCCGCCGCGTCCATGGCCTCGGAGCAGCAGCAGCTCATGTACCCGTCGCAGCAGCAGATGGCCGCCATGGAGGGGCTGTTCCGCACGGCGAGCTCCGGCGCCACGGACCCCGTCGTCGCCGCCGCCGGCGGCGGCAACGACAGCCTGCTCCGGCAGAGCAGCTCCCCCGCCGGCTTCCTCAACCACCTGAACATGGGCAACGGTTGGTGCTTTAACCCCTTCCCCTTCTCCATTAATCCTCCCGAGCTTGCTTTCTTGGTTCTCGCGCCCGCCATGTAGCGGCACTGCAGCAGCAGCAGCAGCAATCATGAGCTAGCGAGCTGGGAGTAGACCGCTTGAGCAGCTAGCTGCTTTCCATTTCTGGAACCGTCGCGTCGAGGAATTAATGGAATACTGGTGCTACTCCGTCCAAAACCCCGCAGGCTTCGGGAACATGCTCAGGGCGGGCATGGCCGCCGGCGGTGGCGCCGCTGGCGGAGGCGGATACAGGAACGGCGACGCGCGGCTCAAGGGGCAGCTGAGCTTCTCGTCGCGGCAGGGGTCGGTGATGTCGCAAATCTCCGAGATGGTCGGCGAGGAGATGGGCGGCGGCAGCAGCGGCGACGACGAGGCCGGCAGCTACGGCGGCATCCCCGGGTACCCGGTGGTCGCCCCCTCCGGAGTCGCCGGCTGGGACGAGCCCTCGCCGTCCCCGTCGCCCACGCTGCTGACGTCCGACGGCCTGTCCGGGCCAGCCGCAAAGCGGCGCCCGCGCGAGGACGCCAACGGCGGGTCGCGCCAGCTGAAGCCGCAGTTCAGCCTGCCGGCCGGCAGCAAGCCTCCGCCGGAGATGGCGGCCATCGAGAAGTTCCTCCAGTTCCAGGACTCGGTGCCGTGCAAGATCCGCGCCAAGCGCGGCTGCGCCACCCACCCCCGCAGCATCGCCGAACGGGTCCGTATACTCCACAGTCAACACACACAGCTCACCACCATGCCATGCCGTTCACGGCCGTCTCGCCGGCCGATCGATTCTGACGCCGTGGTGTGCGTTGTACGCAGGTGAGGAGGACCAAGATAAGCGAGCGGATACGGAAGCTGCAGGAGCTCGTCCCCAACATGGAGAAGGTAATCGACCAACCAACCAATCAATCGATCAATCGACGAGGCCGTACGGCGCCAACGCCGAGGCCGTACCGGCACGGCCGTGGCAACCTAAACCCATTAGTAGTAAAAACCGTTGGGCCGCGCATGATTAGTTCTTTGCTCCATTTGGGCCGCGCGCCATGGGAGGACCACGCGCGCCGTGTAACTGATTTTTACTGCTCGCCATGGCTTGCAGCAAACCAACACCTCCGACATGTTGGATCTGGCTGTCGACTACATCAAGGAGCTCCAGATGCAGGTCAAGGTATGTATCTATGCACTACAGATAATACTATACGTACTGCATTTTCGCTGCCAGAGATGAGGATAATGTGGCCATTTGTGTCGCTGTTTGTGCGCGTGGAAGCTCGCCGGACGTGTTAGTGTCAGCCGGATCTGCCCTGTGAACCGGGGCAGGGGCAACTTTAATTAGGCCGATGTCCAAGCCGCACACGCATGGCATGCATATGGATGCCGTCGATCCTAACTAACTAACTGACCGATTAGGAGCACCTTTTTTTTCTTCTCTGCCGACCATTTTGCATTTTTTCTCGAGGTTGCTCCCATGGTGTGGTCTCTGCTGTTGATTTTGCTGCAGGTGATGAACGACGGCCGGGCGAGCTGCACCTGCGCGGCGGGCAGGCCGCAGAAGCACTTCGCCGGCTGACCGACCAAGCTCGCCGGCGTCCGGCGCAGCAGCTAGTCCCTCCCTTCGCTTTCTGGTTCGAGTGGCCGGCGCGGAACAGAAGACCATGGGCATGTGGCGATGCTGTCATCGATCAGTCAATCAATCAACCATACCATCATCGAGCAGTAAACAGGAGATGTGCTAGTACTACGAGAGATCGAGTTAGCTGTACTAGATGAAGGTCATTGAAAGCCCGCCGAAGCCACGGGCCCCACTTGTCAGGGACATTTGCCTTAGTTCTGTAGCCTAGCTAGGTCGTTCATCAGTGAAGTGTACATACTACGTGCCCCGCAATAAAATCTCACTCACACGGCGACGGCTGATATTTGCTCTCTCTTTTTTGTCACCGTATAAAAGAAAAAGTGTTTCGTTTCTACGGGGGGTTGAGGAGTTTGTGGTGTCCAGAGTGCGGGCGTGACCGGTGAGACCGACCGGACCGACTGACTGACCGACCGATTTGGCTTCCCGTGACAGCATCATGCGGGGGCGGCGGGGGCGGATCCGGTGGAGAACACACCGAGGGGAGGGTTGGGTTCGGTGCATGCACATGTATGTGATGCTGTCAGCGGTCGCTGTCTGTCTCCTGGCCCTCTGCCGCGATCGTCGATCCGCCTCCGCCCCTCGGCCGAAAACCGCGGGCACTCGCGTGGCGTGGCGGCGTACCTGTCTCGCCGCGGGTTGCGTGGCGCGGCTGTTTCCGCGCGCGGTACTGAAGGCCGGGCGGGTTTGGATTGGATTGGATTGGATTGGATCGGACGGGTTGACCCGCGCGCCTCTGTGCCGGCGGCTGGCCACACACGATCCGTCGTCCCAGGAAACGGTGAAAGACACGGGAGGTCGGGTCGTCGGGGCATGGCATGGCATCCATCGTCCCAGGAAACGGTGAAAGACTCGGGAGGTCGGGTCGTCGGGCCAACGTGGGTGAGGTTCAGAAATTCAGTTATGTTCAGAACCTGAACCAATGTACTAGGGGATACCGAAGCAAGAAAGTCTGGATCCGCAAAACCCATCCGGGTAATCCGCTTGACAGAGGAAAGAATGTCGGTGCACCGGCTTCTGTTAGTACTGAAGTGAAGGATATGGACGTTGATCCTAATAAAACTGCAGCAAGTTTGGTTGACCGAAAGCAGGTACCAGTGAACATCTTAACCTGGAATTGTCGAGGTTTGGGGACGGATTCCACGGTTGGCGAGCTGCGCTGGTTGGTGCACACCTATCGCCCATCCCTCCTCTTCTTGTCTGAGACAAAGATGACAGATAAAAGGGTGAGAAACTTCATGTGGTCACTAGGATTTTCAAATTCCTTTGCAGTTAGCAGTGAGGGCCAAAGTGGAGGCTTGTGTCTGTTTTGGCTACATTCAGTAAATGTTTCTTTGAAGGCTTTCAACAATAGATGCATCGATGTTCATGTCGAGCCTGATCAGGGGCCGGTATGGAGGGCGACTTTTGTGTATGGAGAACCAAGAAGAGAAAATAGAAGTCACTTTTTGGATTTTCTCCGTTTTATGCGAGCGCAGTGGGATGGTCCATGGATCCGTTGTGGGGATTTTAATGAGGTGCTGTGCCATGACGAACATCAAGGCCTCCGAGACAGAACAGACAGGCAGAACAGTGACTTCCAACAGTGCTTGGCTGATTGTGGCCTTGTCGACCTGGGTTATTGCGGTCCAAAGTATACTTGGTCTAACCGCCAGGACCCTCACCGTCATGTCAAGGCTCGGCTAGACAGAGTTGTAGCTAATGTAAAATTTTCTAATCTTTATGAGGATTGTTTGGTTGAAAATGTGATCACTACAACCTCGGATCACTACGTTGTTCATATTGCTCTTAATAAGGGGAAGATTCCTTATGACAGGGGAAAGACTTCTTATGATTCTCGTCCTCTGCAGCAAGGTTTCAAATTCTAAGCTATGTGGCTGAGAGCTCCTGACTACAGAGAGTTCTTAGAGAAGGCTTGGGCAGTAGGTAGAGGTAACTCTCCTTTATCGCTGCAATCAACCTGGTCCACCCTGAATCGAGTGGCAGTCTCTCTTAAACAATGGGAAAGAGAATCTTTTGGCTCGATCGGATCCAACATTCGAAAGTTGGAAAGGCGTCTCAAATACCTACGATCAAACCCTCTCTCGGATGCAGCGATTGTGGAGGAACGCTCGTTGGAGAGACAGTTAGGTGAATTGTTTGAGCGAGAAGAAATTATGGCTAGGCAACGTTCCCGGGTGGACTGGCTTCGGGAAGGTGACCGGAATACAGAATTTTTTCATGCTCGGGCATCAGCACGTCGAGGTACAAATAGAATTAACTGTCTCACTCGCGACGATGGCTCAATTACTGAAAACCAGGAGGAGATTAAAGGTATGGTGCAAAGTTTTTATGAAAATCTTTTTACTACTGAACCATGTGCCTCCCTGGATGCAGTTCTTCATTCTATTCCATGCAAAGTGGATGATTCCATGAATGCTGAGCTATGCAAGCCTTATACGGACGACGAAATAAAATTTGCCTTGTTTCAAATGGGCCCAACTAAGGCACCAGGACCTGATGGTTTTCCTGCACTTTTCTACCAAACTCACTGGGATTTCTTAAAGGAAGATATTTGTCATGCTGTCAGATGCTTTTTGAATGGAATGCCAATTCCTGATGGTTTTTCTGACTCCGTCATTGTCTTAATTCCAAAAGTTGCGAAGCCAAAACACCTAAACAGCTTCAGACCAATAAGCCTATGCAACGTCCTCTACAAGATAGCTTCAAAAGTATTGGCTAATAGGCTCAAGATTATCTTGCCGGCAATCATCTCTGAGCATCAAAGTGCTTTTGTCCCGGGAAGACTAATCACCGACAACGCCCTGATTGCCTTCGAGTGTCTTCATACAATTCGACAACAAAGATCGAAGAGACCATACATTGCCCTCAAGATCGACATGACTAAAGCGTATGATCGCGTGGAGTGGTCCTATTTACATGGATGCCTTAGCAGATTGGGTTTTGCGCCGGAGTGGATTAGCACGGTGATGAGATGTGTAACCTCGGTTCGTTATGTTGTCCGGGTCAACAGAGAGCTCACTAATCCCGTGATTCCTACAAGGGGCATTCGACAGGGAGACCCAATCAGCCCTTACCTGTTCCTTCTATGCACCGAAGGCTTGTCCAGTGTGCTTTTGCACAAGGAGTCGTGTGGTGAGCTACAAGGTATTCGAAATGGTCGTCAAGGCCCTCCTATCTCGCACCTCCTTTTTGCTGACGATAGCATCTTCTTTGCTAGAAGTGATCAGCGTAGTGTCCTCTCCCTGAAGGAGGCTTTGCATTTATATTGTGATGGTTCAGGCCAGAAAGTTAATCTCCAAAAATCATCTATGTTCTTTGGTACTCATTGCTCCGACGATACTAAGCAAAAGGTAATGGAAATGTTGGGGGTCACAAATGAATCATTCCACGATAAATATCTTGGAATGCCTACTCATGTGGGCAGGGCACCAGCCAGGACATTCAAATTCCTAAATGACAAAGTTTGGCAGCGCATCATTAGCTTGTCAGATCGACCCCCTTCTCGGGCAGGAAAAGAAGTTTTGCTGAAATCCGTGGTTCAGGCTATTCCAACATATATTATGAGCTATTTTCGAATACCCATTTCTACATGTGAAGGGATGAGACAAGCTGTTGCTGATTATTGGTGGGGTAGAGAAGATGGTAAGAGGAAACTTCACTGGCGTTCATGGGAATGGTTATCCACACCAAAAAAGCTTGGTGGACTGGGTTTCCGTGATTTTTCGCTCTTCAACCAAGCTATGCTTGGTAGACAATGTTGGAGGCTTCTTATTGAGCCAGATTCTCTTTGTGCTCGGGTTCTCAAAGGACGCTATTTTCCCCACTGCGATTTTTGGGATGCGCCCAAACCGAGGTCGTCATCCTATACTTGGAGAAGTATTCTCTATGGTCGAGAGCTTGTTAAGGCTGGTGTTCGGTGGGGAATTGCTAATGGTCAAAAGGTTAAAATCATGACAGATCACTGGATTCCTGGACGTCCATCGTACATGTTGCGAACTCTATCTCCAATTCCAGAATATGCTAAAGTGTGTTGCCTCATGGATGGACATGGTCATTGGAATGAAGAAAATGTTAGAGCTTTCTTCCCGGAGGAGACTGCTGAACTCATATTACAAACGCAGATTAGCAGCCATGGAGGAGAGGATTTTGTGTATTGGCCTCACACTCGCTTTGGACTATATACTGTCCGTTCAGCATACAATCTCGCTCGATCGTCGGATTTCTTTTCTTCACACAGTACGACTGGCCGTGGACTCCCGTCAAGTAGGGAAGTTGAGGAGAAATATTGGAAGGCAATCTGGGCAATCAAGGCCCCAAACAAAATGAACATAGTGCTCTGGAGGTTCGCACATGACTGCCTCCCATCCGGACTTCAATTGCGCCATCGGAATATCCCCACAAATCCTGCTTGTGTGCATTGTGGGAGAGATGAGAGTATTGAGCATTGTTTGTTGTTCTGTCAATTTGCTTCCGAGGTTTGGAACAAGGTCAAAAAACGGTTCGACATCCACCTATGTCGCAAGAACTTCCGTTCAACTAAACAGTGGCTATTTGATTTCATTGGCAGAGCATCACCAGAGCAGTCCACTGTCTTGGCAATCACTGTATGGCATATTTGGGAAGCAAGGAATGCGGTAAGAAATGGTGAAAGTAATATCCATCCACACCGTGTTGCCTCAAAGATCCATGCTTATATTGATTTGGTTATGCTGCATCTTTTTAAGACTGTTGCGGGACACAGTCGTGAGACACCATCAAGTTCATCGGTTAGATGGTCTCCGCCGCCGCCCGGATCAGTCCTTATTAATGTCGACGCAGCTATCTTCTCAAACCTGCACAAACTGGGAATTGGCATCCTGATTCGGAACCACAAAGGTGAATGCTTGGTCGCTTGCACTGAGCCACTTAAAGGGATGGTACAGCCAGAACTTGCTGAAAGCTGGGCACTCCGTCATGCTGTGATTCTCGCCCGTGATGAGGGACTGACCTCTGTCATTTTCGCTTCAGACTGCCTCTCCTTAGTACAAAGAATGAATTCTTCATCCATGGATAGGTCTGAAGTGGGTGTAGTGGTGTCAGATATTAAGCGGTTGGTTGCTTGTTTTTCTTCAGTTTCCTTCTGCCATGTTAAGCGGTCGTTGAATGCTGCTGCTCACATACTAGCTAGGTCCTGTGAGTTTGCTAGTTCAAAAGCTGTGTACTATTCTACTCCAGAATGTATCAGGCAAACTCTATGTACTGATGTATACTAATTAATAATATGCAGCATTCTCTCAAAAAAAAAACTCCAACGCGTCGACGCATTCTGTCCGCGCGCGTATGTTTGTGTTCACTTAGGTCAAAATGAACACACACAACGGTTCAACGCACCGACGCGCTCATTTCCTGTCTAAATTTGGACCGAGTCTGCGTCGGCGTGGACACGCGTGACTCCCCCATAGTCCTTCTTTGATCCTCCACACAATGGCACAACCATTCCATCCCCCTGTGTGTCCCAATAACCTCCCGTCATGGCCGACGCACCGGACCTGCTGTCGCCGTTGTCCCTGCCGTCATCATCGACGCCACGGCCAACAAGCCCCACGCCTGCGGCAAGAAGCGGCTCACGAAGGAGCACACGTCGGAGGAGCGGGCCATACAGTCGGTGAAGAGGGTTGGCCGACGAAAGGTTCAGGCCGACGAACTAGAAGCCGCCACCGCTCAATAGGAGGCAACCATCACCGAGAAGGAGGCCCTCGTCGCCAAGGCCATGCAGTAGGCGCTGTTGCTACTAGGCTTTAGCTACGAGCAGCTGACAATTCTCACCGTTGCCGCCATGCCCGCGGCAAGCCCGGGCTCGTCGGCTGCTAGTATGCCACGGATGGAGTCGCCGCACACCTCCTCCATGCCGCAGACACCCGCCTTCCATCCCCAACACGACCCTCAAGCCACCCGGTTATCCACCTCGTCGTAATGGAGTCTGATTGCGCCGGCCACCCCCGCGCCCACTGGCACTATCGGCATGAACTCTACACCTATGGCCGGCGGGTCGTCCACCAGGGGCAAAGGAAGCAGTCGCGTGATATCCCTGCTGGCAAGCATCCCGACACCCGCCAGCTGTCCGTCAATATGCCGGGCTCCATGCAAGATGACTTGACCAATGAATTCATCACGATGAACCTCATTTTTTGAGGGTGGTGAGGGCTTCGATCTCGATGAGATCCAAAGCCAAGACGGTCACGACAACTTCACGCAAGTTCAAGAGAGCATGACCGACCCCTTCAAAGAAGGCCAATCGGGCATGGCCGACCCCTTCACGCAAGGCCAAAAGAGGCATGACCGTGATAACCCACAAGTGTAGGAGATCATTTGCAGCTTTTTCGATAAGTAAGAGTGTCGAACCCAACGAGGAGCTAAAGGTAGAACAAATATTCCCTCAAGTTCTATCGACCATCGATACAACTCTACGCACGCTAATGCTTGCTTTACCTAAAACAAGTATGAAACTACTTTGCGGGAATAAAACTAGAAGTACTTTGCAAGATAATAAAGAACGTAGAAATAAAAGTTAGGTGCTGTTTTAATAAAAGAACAATAAAAGTAAATAACTTAGTAGAAAGCTTTTTGTGTAACGCAAGAGAAAGATTGTCCCTAGACAATTGAATATAATATGATAGATACTTGTTATATGCAATGAGGGAGAGGCATACGCTAACACACTTTCCGTACTGGGATCATATGCACTTATGATTGGAACCCCCAACAACATCCGCAACTACCAAAGTTCATTATGGTAAAACCCAACCATAGCATTAAGTATCAAGTCCCCTTTACTCCCATACGCAACAACCCACCTACTCGGGTTTGTGCTTCTGTCACTCACGCAACCCACCATAGGCAAATCATGAACATATTGCAACACCCTACAGCGGGGATCCCTCATGTTTGTGTGACACGGAGGGCACCATAGGACAGCACCATATCAACATACAACTCACATCCATAACATCATACCACAATTAACCCATAGGACAAAAGAGATCTACTCAAACATCATAGGATAGCCAAATATCATTGGGAAATAATATATGGAGTTGAGCACCATGTTTAAGTAGAGATTACAGCGGGGAAGAGAGGTGTTACACCGCTGCATAGAGGGGGAGAGAGTTGGTGTTGACGGCGGCGAAGTTGTTGGTGTAGATTGCCGTCAGGATGATTGCCCCAGCGGCATTCCGGCGCCACCGGGAGAGAGGGGGAGAGAGCTCCCTCCTTCTTCTTCTTCCTTGGCCTCCCCCCTAGATGGGAGGAGAGTTCCCCCTCTGGTCCATGGCCTCCATGGCGGCGGAGGGGCAGGAGCCCCTCCTAGATTGGATCTCCCTCTCTGTTCTCTTCTGTTTCGTGTTCCTGTTTTCTAGCCGAAAACCGTTTCTTATATTCCCGGAGATTCGTAACTCCGATCGGGCTGAAATTTTGAGGGGATTTTTACCCAAAAATTAGCTTCCTTGCGCCGGAAGGAGAGCTCCAACCGACTTACAAGGTGGGCACAAGACACCACCACACGTTTGGGCCCCTAGGGCGCGCCCTGGTGTATCTTGGGGGATGTGGGCCTCCGTTTGCGTTGATTCCACCTCTCAAAATTCACAAATATTCCAAAAAAAATCTCCGTAAATTTTTATCGCGTTTGGACTTCGTTTGATATGGATATTCTGCGAAACAAAAAACATGTAACAAACAGGAACTGGCACTAGGCACTGGATCAATATGTTAGTCCAATAAATCATATAAAATTTTGCCAAAAATATGTGAAAGTTGTATAATATTGGCATGAAACAATAAAAAATTATAGGTACGACGGATACGTATCAGATCGACACATTCGCCTAAGGCCAGGAATTGCCGAAGGACTACGACCAAGAGGAAGATGATGTGGACATCGAGGGGGAGCATTTGTTTGCCGATGAGTTCACTCAATAAGCTAATGCACAATAGAAGAGACGACAAAGCATTGGGACAGGGACATACACAAAGACCGAGGACATGCTCATTTGTGAATGTTGGAAGGATATGGACAAGATCCCAAGGTCGGCACCGAGCAAAAAGGATCAACCTTTCGGTTGAGAGTTCATTCATAATTCCATGAACGCAACAAGTTCCTGCTCTACAAGTTTGAGAGCAAGCGTGGTTGGGTGTACATCTCAAAGAGATGGCTAGATGGGGTGCATACAACAAGAGTGCAACAAGTTATGTGCACCCTTGAGAGCATCGAAGGCCACCTCGTGTGTGTCCTCGGCATCAAAGACATGGTATATAATTCCTCCATATTCATGTCCTCTTGGCCATTGATTGATTCTTGCATGTCCAGTATATATGAATGTACGTTGGTGCCTTCATTTTGTAGGCAGACAAAGCTTTGGAAGCATTCAAGGTCCAACATGGGAACACACCGTCCACCCTCACCCATTGTTGGATGATCGTTTGTAGTGACTAGAAGTTCAAGGAGCAATATGCCTCCCTCAAGAAGAATGGAGGACCGGCGGTTGTCGCCGACCATGGTGAAGAAGAGAAGCGACCTAGGGGGAGGACCAACTCCAAGAAGGACGAGAAGCATGATGCGGCCACATTTGCCTTGCAAGAAACTTTGCAAGGCATGATGACCCAAAGAAAGCAAGGGAGGAGAAGCGTCGACAAGAGAAAAAGGAGCAAATGAAGGCCAGCATTGAGATACAAAAGAAGAAGCTCGAGATCGAGGTGAACATCCAAATGAAGAAGCTCAAGATTGAGGCAAGCATTGCAAAGACAAAAGCAAACGAGGTGAAGCTCATGCTAATGACGAAGGAGCTGGAGGTCATGACGATAGACTTGAGAAAGGTGTCCCCAAGGAGAAGGGGTTGGTTTGAGAAGAAGCAAAAGCAAATGCTCGAGCTAGATGATTGATCTATGGCTGAGAGCGCCATTTTTTTGTATGCCGGCATGAACCACGGCTGAGACGTATGGCGTGGTTAAACTATGCCCGTTTTTTTTGCGTAAGGCGGTTGAGGCCTGTTTTGAGGCGCCCGCATGTGTCGCATTTTTTGATCGGTCACTAATCGGGCCGTCCGCCTGAACGTTTGAGGGGGGTTTGAGCCGCCCGCCTGTAGATACTTGATAAGTCTCTAACATATCTATAAGTATTTATTGTTTCATGCTATTATATTATCAATCTTATATGCTTTATGTGCTCTTTTATATTGTTTTTATGGACTAACCTATTAACTAAGTGTCCAATGACAGTTTCTGTTTTTTTGCCTATTTCTATGTTTTGTAGAAAAACTATACCAAACGAAGTCCAAACACGATGAAATTTTATGGTGATTTCTTTCGGACCAGAAGAGACCCTAGAAGCTTCAAAATTGCACCAGAAGATGTTCCACGAAGGGGGAACGCCAGGCAGGGTTGTGGGACCCTCGTGGATCCTCTTTGCCTAATTCCACCTCTATAAGTTTCCTGGATTCCAGAAAACAACAGGGCAAGACCGGAAACAATTTTATCGTCGCTGCATGCCTGTGTTATTCCGCGATCTCATCTGGAGGCCTTTCGTCGGAGTTCTGTCGGAGGAGGAATCCATCACAGAGGCCATCTTCATCAACCTTGCTGCCTCCATGATGGTATCTGAATAGTTCCCCACAGGACCTACGGGTCCATAACAGTACCATGTTCTCTTCGAAGATCTATTCGATGTAATTCTTGCGGTGCGTTTGTTGGGATCCGATGAATTGTGGGTTTATGTTCAAATTGTTCATTGAGAGTAATAACATCTTTTTAGATCTATTATGTGTAATTTGATAGCTATGTATGTTTCCCGGTCTATGAGTTTTCTTTGACCAAGTTGATGATTATATCTTCAGAGGAAGTGATGCACAATAGTAGGCTCAATCTTACGGTGTCCTTACTCTGTGACAAGAGGAGTTGCAAGGCACGTATTGTATTGTTGCTATTAAGGGTAAAACGATGGGATTCAATCATATTAATTGATTTTACTTTGTCTACATTATGTCATCATGCTCCAAGCATTACTCTGTTGGTATGAACTTAATACCTCAAGATGCATACTGGATAGCGGTAGAGGGGTGGAGTAATAGTAGTAGATTTAGTAAGATTAACTGTCTACTTGTCACGGACGTAATGCCTATATTTCAAAATACATATTCTTACTTCAATAACTAAAAGTCTCAAAAATCATTAAAAAGGCTAAAAATAATAATAAATTCAAAAGAAACATTCTTACTTTAACTAAATGTTTCAAAAAAAAAGTCTCAAAATATTAATAATTCAAAATAAATAGTCTTACTTTGATAACTAAAAGTCTAGAAGAGTGAAAAGGCTCAAAATAATAATATATTCGAATAAATATTCTTACTTTAATAACTAAATGTTTCTAAAATAATAAAAAGTTACAAAATAACAATAAATTCAAAATAAGCATTCTAACTTTCATAACCAAAAGTCTCAAAAAATAAAATAAAAACTCAAAATAAGAAAAGAGTCCTATATAGGCAAAACAAGAGAGAAGATTTTCTTGGCGAAAGGAAGTTAAATTGTTTGAGAAACAATTGTTGCCAACACTCCTATATATATGCAGAACTTAATGTTGGCCCTCCAATTCAATGCATGCCAGCACACGACTAATTACCTACGACATTCGTATAAGTCCAACGCCACCACTATCTATCAACTGGTTAGAGCTGGGCCCACCAATTTCTGGCGTGTGAGAAAAAACAAACGCCAACACTATCCTTATAAAGTTGTCGTACCAAATATGCCTACGCCACCACTATTTGAAAAATATAGTGGCGGTGTTGATTGAATATAGAGCGCCATCAACTAAAGTTGTGGCTAGCCATTTCTCTACTAATGGATGCATGACCGCGTTGGATGGAAAAACACGTCTGGACCGCACGGTCCGAACAGTTGAAGCCCTCCACATCCTATGAGAGGACGCGAGGCGAGCTAAGGCCAAATTTAGTCGATCCACTATTCGGTTGTAGACGAGTAAAGTTCCGATTTTACTATTCTAACTGGCACTTAGCCGATCCCAAACCGAATAGAGGAGTAAATATTTTACTCCGCCTCCTATCCAAGGAGTAAATTTACTCCGCGTGGAGGTGACTGTCGGTGTCAAAATCGGCAGATCTTGGGTCGGGGGTCCTGAACTGTGGATCTTGGATTGATGGGTTACAGGAGACAAGGGAGATGCTATTTACCCAGGTTCGGGCCCTCTTAATGGAGGTAAAACCCTACGTCCTGCTTTGATTGTATTGAATATTGGGTATCGAGTACAGGGTTGATCTACCTCGAGATCGTATGATGTGGTCTAAATCCTAAGAGCAATGAAATTAACCTTGTCCTATGGACTAAAACCCTCTGGCTTATATAGTCACCAGGGGTATCTAGGGTTACACAATGTTAGTTACATCAGGAAAGGAATATGCCGAACCCATTGTCTTGTACTTGGAGTACACGTCGCGACATGAGATTCCATCTTGGTCATGTTGTCCGGACCTTCATTGACAATCACAGGGCAGCCCATTGTCCGGCCCGTAAAGATAGGTCGGCAGCCCGTGGACCCCTTAATCTCGGACTCCCTCAGTAGCCCCCGAACTAACCTCCAACGCCTAGTATCATCTGCCCATTTGTACGTCCAAAGTCTTCGGCTTGCGGGGCGAGTTCCCCCTTAATAGTTCGGCCAACTCCAATTCGGTTTCTGCCATATTCCCGAACGACGAAGCATCGCATGGCCCACAACTTTCGGTCTTCCTGTGATTCCTTGATTCCTGTGCGCCAATCGAGGATAATCTATTCCAAAAATGCCCCTCAAGGATCTGGGATGAACCATCCATTAAATAGAATTGGCGGGCATTGAGCATTCCATCTCGCCTCCCTCTTATCGAGCCAAACACCAGAGAATCATGGCGAATGTCCCCGGTTCTTCGTCGTGTCCTCATCGTCCTCTCCCATGCGACTGGGCTAGCTGTTCAGTTTCCCGTCTCCGCCTACGTGATCTAGAAGTTCAGGGATACCTCCCCTCTTCATATCTGACGCCCTCCCATTCTGGATTGACTTCCGCCGACGACGAAGCTTTCATGGAGAAATCTCCCACTCCTCGAAAGGAGGGGAGGGTATGTTTTGTTCCCTTCCTTTTACGAGGTTTAGGCTTTCCTATCCACCCTTTCATAAGAGGTTTATTGGAATTTTACGGGATACAGCTCCACCACCTTACCCCTGGATCTATCCTTCATATCTCGGGTTTTGTTGCTTTGTGCGAGATGTTTTTGGGTTGTGAAGCCCACTTCGAACTGTGGAGGAAATTTTTCTGCCTTGTTGCTTAATACGTCTCCAACGTATCTATAATTTATGAAGTATTCATGCCATGTTTACAATAATTTTATATGATTTTGGTATGATTTTATTAGAACTAACCCGGACTGACGCTGTTTTCAGCAGAACTACCATGGTGTCGTTTTTTGTGCAGAAATAAAAGTTCTCGGAATGGGCTGAAAATTTACGGAGAATATTTTTGGAAAATATAAAAAATACTGGAGCAAAAAATACCGGAGAGGAGTCCCGAGGCAGCCACAAACCTGGGGGGCGCCCCCCCTAGGGCGCGCCCCCTGGCTTGTGGGTCCCTCGGGAGTCCCCTTGACGTGAGACCGACGCCAAAAATTCCTATAAATCACGTAACCCCCAGAAAGAAACCTAGATCGGGAGTTCCGCCGCCGCAAGCCTTTGTAGCCACGAAAAACCAATCGGGAGCCCGTTCCGGCACCCTGCCGGAGGGGGAAACCATCACCGGAGGCCATCTTCATCATCCCGGCGGTCTCCATGACGAGGAGGGAGTAGTTCACCCTCGGGGCTGAGGGTATGTACCAGTAGCTATGTGTTTGATCTCTCTCTCTCTCTCGTGTTCTTGAGATGACACGATATTGATGTACCGCGAGCTTTATTAATATAGATGAATCATATGGAGTTTTCCCCTCTCTATCTTCTTGTGATGAATTGAGTTTTCCCTTTGAAGTTTTCTTATCGGATTGTGTCTTTAAAGGATTTGAGAACACTTGATGTATGTCTTGCGATGGGATATCCGTGGTGACAATGAGATGTTCTATTGATCCACTTGATGTATGTTTTGGTGATCAACTTGCGGGTTCCGTGACCTTGGGAATCTATGCATAGGGGTTGGCACACGTTTTCGTCTTGACTCTCCAGTAGAAAATTCGGGGCACGCTTTGAAGTTCTTTGTGTTGGATTGAACATGATGAATCTGAAATTGTGTGATGCATATCGTATAATCAAGCCCATGGGTACTCGTGGTGACATTGGAGTATCTAGGTGACATTAGGCTTTTGGTTGATGTGTATCTTAAGGTGTTATTTTAGTACGAACTCTAGGGCTGTTCGTGACACTTATAGGGATAGCTCATAAGATTGATCGGAAAAGATAACTTTGAGGTGGTTTCGTACCCTACAATAATTTGTTCGTTCGTTCTCCGCTATTTGTCACTTTGGAGTGAACTCTTTGTCGCACGTGAGGGATTTACATATGATTCAACTATGTTAGTATTGTTGAGAGAACTTGCACTAGTGAAAGTATGAACCCTAGGCCTTGTTTCTAAGCATTGCAATACCGTTTTTGCTCACTTTTGTTACTTGCTACCTTGCTGTTTTTATATTTTCAGATTACAAAAACCTATATCTACCATCCATATTACACTTGTATCACCATCTCTTCGCCGAACTAGTGCACCTATACAATTTACCATTGTATTGGGTGTGTTGGGGACACAAGAGACTCTTTGTTATTTGGTTGCAGGGTTGTTTGAGAGAGACCATCTTCATCCTACGCCTCCCACGGATTGATAAACCTTAGGTCATCCACTTGAGGGAAATTTGCTACTGTCCTAAAAAACTCTGCGCTTGGAGGCCCAACACGAGTCTACAAGAAGAACGTTGCATAGTAGACATCATTCCTCGTACTCATGAGGGGTCGATTCTGGAAGTTGGTGGGGCCGATGTGTGCCGCATAGCCGGGTCGGGATACCCCGTGGTTACTCAAGAGAAGGACCAGAAGAGTGGACCTCCGAATGGTTTTATATTGAGGATGTCCCCCTATTCGACCAGGCCTGGAGGGGTCTTCCCGAATTTTCCCCTGCTCCTTTGAAGAAGCGTTTCAACTGGCGCCCGAAAATTTCTCACCAAGAGGACAGTGCTGAAGTAAAACAGCTGGTCGCCAAGGTGAAGCTATTAGCACACTGCAGACTGACCATCATCGAAGTGATGGACATGGTGATCAGACGATGCGTCCAACCCCTTCAACAAAGGATGCATCCTTTGTGGCATTATAACAGCTCGAGCGATGCGACCCGCTATAAGCGGGAAGGTCTTGCCAACCAGGAGGCAATGGCCGCCATACTGGTCGATCTCTTCAAAGGAAAAAAAGACGGGTTCATCTCCCTGAACGTCAGGGAGGCGTATTCAAACCACAATCCCATCGAATGGGTGAGTGTAATTTCACGCCGTTACTTCAGGAGTTTTTATATTAGTTTTGGACTAACCAAATCTATTGAAATATTACCAAACAGGATTGGAGGCGTTGGATAGAGACAGTCAACTATCCTCCCCCATAGCCTGAGAATAATTTTCGGGACGAGGACCCAGGATTTCATGATGATCCGAATACCTCAATCATTTTTGAAGATGGAGTTTTTTATCAAGAGAGTCTTGATGGCTCTATGGTTGCCATCATAGTCGAGTCGATTATCCGAGGATAACTCCCTCTCAGATCGGAGGTAAGAAGAAGGTTCCCAACCGAAAAGGGTGCCCTCCTCCTAATACTGCAAAGGCATCATTCCCCATCCCCCTGGGCCGCCGTAGCGCACGTCGGACACAGGACAATGTGTCTCTGCCAGAACCTACACAAGGTGCTGTTAAGCGCGGGGCCACCGGAGAAACTACTGCTCCTGCCTCCAAAAGGTAATGATTCAAACTTTTTACAAGTCAAGTGTTGTTTGCGACTGCTTATGAATTTTCACGGTCTCGACTGACCTATTATAGGAGCCGAACACAACCCACCATGTCCGAAGACATTGGGCGGGTTGAAGGTGGCGGCTTTGAACAACGACGTCCCACATTTGCAGGTGGTAATGCGGGAGCCCCTACCATGGGCCAGCATCCGGAAGAGGCTGGTAATGTCTCTACCACTAATTCGGAGGTAGAAAGCGCGTTGAACCACCGACGCTGGAAGGAATCCCTACACGACCATGACTTAACCGAACACGAGGTTAATGCTCTCGATTCAGTGGATATGCATCTTGGTGCAGCCCGATTAGGATTTGAAGGAATCACCAACATTATGCGAGACAATCTTCGGGTAAGTAACAGTTCGGATGACCGAATCCCAATCCGGTAGCCCCCGAGCCTTAATCTGGGCAAGACGACCATATTAAGGGTCCAACAAAATCTGCTTGTTACCTTTCATAGGCCGCGAGGGAACAAAATGACAAGCTGTCCGAAGACCTTGAGACAAGCCGAACACAGCTAGAGGCTGCAAAATCCGAGCTAGAAGGAGTGAAAAAATTCACTAGCACAGTGAGTAATAGCTTCGCGAAATACGTAAGTGCTCAAGGCATCAATATCTAATTCAGGTTTGTTTTATAGCAGCTGAATCCATAGGTCAACTACAAAAAGATCTTGATGCAGCGAGAGAGTCGCAAAGCTATGCGGAATCGCAACTCGAGGCCGGCCATCGAGTACTGACCCGGAATCTTGAAGAAAAGAATAAACTTCAGACGGAGAACCAATGATAGGCCGGTAAAATAGAGGATTTAAAAACCCAGCTGGCTCGTGCCCGTGAAGAAAATCACAGATTGAAAGGTGGCATATTTGGTAAGTGTAACTCCGAACTCGTAGCTCCGTATACAGATTAGATTTAAGCTAACAAGCTCACCATGTCTCTTGGCAGTTATGCTAATGGGGCGTCCCGAAGAAGAGGACAGCTCGTATAAAGAGGACCTTTTGAAGGCTTTAGCCATTGTACATGAACGAGGCCGAAAGGCGATGAGGAGCATGATCAAGGTGCTATGGCCATCTCAAAACCCACCAGAAGGTATGGCCGAATTGGCGGACCGTTTCCAAGGAGCCCGCCTGCGATTTGATATATGGAAAACATGGGCCTGTCAGGAAGGAGCACGGGAGGCATGGGCCATGGTGAAGACGAGATTCACCAAGCTTGATCTTGAGCAATTAGCTTGAGTCGGGCCGGTAGGGCCAGATGGTCAAGACATACCTCTACACCTGGTATATGATGACCCACAAGTATAGGGGATCAATAGTAGTCCTTTCGATAAGTAAGAGTGTCGAACCCAACGAGGAGCAGAAGGAAATGACAAGTGGTTTTGAGCAAGGTAATTTCTGTAAGCACTGAAATTGTAGGTAACAGATAGTTTGATAGCAAGATAATTGGTAACAAGCAAGTAACGGTAACGGTAAACAAGGTGCAGCAAGGTAGCCCAATCCTTTTGTGGCAAAGGACAGGCCAAAACAATCACTAGTAATAGGCAAAGTATTCTTGAGGGTACACGGGAATTTCATCTAGTCACTTTTATCATGTTGGTTTGATTCGTGTTCGCTACTTTGATAATTTGATATGTGGGTAGACCGGTGCTTGGGTGCTGTTCTTACTTGAACAACCTCCCACTTATGATTAACCCCCTCGCAAGCATCCGCAACTACAAGAAAGTATTAAGATAAAATCTAACCATAGCATTAAACGTTTGAATCCAAATCAGCCCCTTACGAAGTAGCGCATAAACTAGGGTTTAAGCTTCTGTCACTCTAGCGACCCATCATATAATAACTACTCCACAATGCATTCCCTTAGGCCCATGAATGGTGAAGTGTCATGTAGTCGACGTTCACATGACACCACTAAGGGAATCACAACATACATATCATCAAAATATCGAACACATATCAAATTCACATGATTACTTGCAACATGACTTCTCCTGTGACCTCAAGAACAAAGGTAACTACTCACAAATAATAATCATGCTCAAGATCGGAGGGGTGTTAAATAGCATAATGGATCTGAACATATAATCTTCCACCAAATAAACCATATAGTAATCAACTACGCAAGGTAATCAACACTACTAGTCACCCATAGGTACCAATCTGAGGTTCCGGTACAAAGATTGAACACAAGAGATGAACTAGGGTTTGAGAGGAGATGGTGATGTTGATGAAGATTGGCCTCCCAAAGATGAGAGAGGTGTTGGTGATGAGGATGGCTTCGATTTCCCCCTCCGGGAGGGAAGTTGTAATGCCCGGATAATTAAGCTACACTAATCCCACGCTAATTATGCCACGTCACCACTATTACTGTTGATAAACTCGCGTTGGTTCAAATCCGATTCAAATTCAAATTAGAAATAAAGTCAAACGACAAAAGTTTTCAAACATGCAAACTAAAATGTTCGAAGTGTATCAAATATTACATAGGTAATTGTGTTGAATAAATCAACATTATTGGAGGTAATAAAATTCACTAAAATAAAAGAAAACTAAAAGAAAACAAAAACAAAATGATAAAAAAATAAAACAACCCCACCTCCCACTGGACCGGCCCCAGCCGGCCCACCTCCCCCCCAGCGGGCCGGCCCAACTGGCCAACCGGCCGGCCCACCCCAGCCACCCCCGGGGTCAAACCCCTCCCCCCACCGCAACCCTACCCCTCCCGTCGCCACTCTCTCCCTCTCCCCTCTCCCCTCCCTCTCCCGATCCAGATCGGGATCGGGGAGCCCCGGGCCGCCGCCGCCGGCGCCTCCTCGCCGGCGCCTGGCCGCCCCTCGCCGGCGCCTGGCCGCCCCTCGCCGCCTGCCGCTCGTCGTCGCCCGACGCCACCTCGCCCTCGCCGCGCCGCGTCGCCTCCCCGCCTCGCCTCCCCGCGCTCACTGCCTTCCCGCCGCCCCTCCTCTCGGTGAGCCGCCCTGGCTCCTCCCCCCTCGCTCACCGCGGCTCCCGGTCGCCCCCCCCCCGCGCTCACCGTCGCGCCGCCGCGTCGCTACGCGCCGCTCGGCTCCCCCGGTCCTCGCCGCGAGCTCCGGTGCCGCCCGCCGCGTCCATGGACGCGGCCCCTCTCCGACCTCCCGTCGCCGCGCCCCTCCCCTCACCCCGCGTTGCGCCGCCGCGCCTGCTGGCCGCTGCCTCGCGCGGCCCCGCCGTGCGCGCGCTCGCCCGCCCGCTGACCGTCGCCTGCCGCTGCGCGCCTGCCGTCGCCGGCCGCTGCCGCCCCCCCCCATTGGCGCCGCCGCCGTGCGCCTCTCCCCCCCTGCCGGTGCCCTGGCCGCCGGCGACCCTGGCCACGGCCTCGCGCCGCCGCCGCTGGCCTGCGTGTGTGCGTGTTGTGGTGTGGTGTGTGTGCGTGTGTGTCTTGGCCCACTGCCACGTGGGGGCCACCCCCCCACTCTCTATGACAGAGGGGGCCCACGCCCCCTAAAAACGGTTTAAAATAATAATAATAATAATAATAATAAATAAAAATATATAAAAATAATTAGTTAAAAGTAATTAATTAATTGGTTTAATTAAGATTAATTAAACTAATTAACCACTCTGATAATTAATTAACCTGGTTAATTAATCCTGTTAATTAATTAGAGTATGACAGGTGGGTCCCACCCCACCTAATTAATCTGTTTAATTAAATTTAAACTTAATTAACAATGTGAGGATGACATGTGGGACCCACTGGTCAATTAGACCAGTCAAACTAACCAGTTGACTGCTGATGTCAGCATGACATCATGCTGATGTTATAAATGCAATTATTGAATTTAAATAATCTGTTTTAATTTCTGAATATTAATAAAACTTTAAAAATTAATATAAAATAATCCGTAAGTCGGATGAAAATAATTTATACATGAAAGTTGCTCAGAACGACGAGACGAATCCGAATACGCGGTCCGTTAGTCTGTCACGTGATCCTATCATAACGAACGTGGAACTTTTCCATTGTTTTCGTCTGTCCGATAGTAGCCCGAGACCCGGAAAATATCGTCAGATATTCTTCCGACCCGTCTGCGACGTGTAATACTGCGTTAGTGCATGCCTAGCTCTACTTATGGCCATGTCATGCATCGTGATGCATTTGTCTGCTTTATATTTATTGTTTCTTCCCCCCTCTTCTTACCGGTAGACCCCGAGACTGACGGTGCTGCCGGGTACGACTACGCCGCCGACGATCAGCCTTTTGCCGCAGAGCAGCAAGGCAAGCAACCCCCCCTTGAGCATTCCGATATCGCCCATTCTTCCCTCTTATTCTTGCATTAGTTTTTGCTACTGTACTAGTTAGCTCCTTTTCTGATGCATAGCCTGCTTTTGACGAACTATTACTATACCAACAATTATATCAACTGCTTAGTATAGGTTGATCAATGAATCCCGTGTGACCCCCTTAGTCCCAGTTGCCCCTGCTTCTTCATCGACGACTCGACGACCCGAAGATTTGAAGACTCGGTCAACCGACCGACAAGCCAGGCCCCTCACATCACCGCACACCCCTTTAGTTGTACGACTCTACAGAGCTACTATCGAGTACCGAGGGTGACACCTCGTGAAGTACTCATGATGCTAACTCTGTAGTGCAGCTAGTCGGTCGTGGTTATCGAGGGTGATTCCTCCTTCACCACTCCCGACGATGACTCTGTCGTGCAACCCCTCAAGTGTGGGACCCTTGAGGGTGATTCCTTTAAGTCCACCTTGACGGTTTCGTCGAGCGGGACCCTTTGAGGGTGATTCCTCAGGTTCCGTCTTGATGTTTTATACACATAGTTACTATGACCTGGTTACGGAAACATGATGGTGATGGGTCGGCCCTAAGGGGTACCCACGGTTTGATGATAATGAGGCGTGGACGGGCAGGAGAGGCCCTTGCCACACATCCTCGAGACGGGGCGACGGGACCACACTTCATGGGTCGCGCTTGCCCGTCATTAATAAAATGCTAATGGGTTTGGTATTTGATCTGAGTTGGTGTTTTGACCTTTTACGCACCAAACCTTCACGTGGGAGAGGTTATGGGTACTCAGCGTCGTTGTATCAGCCGAAGCTCTTCGGACGTCAGCAATGGAGCGGCGCGCGCCCGAATGGCCTTTACGGTACAGCTCATGGACTAGAGTGTGCTAGGGCTGACCTCGGCCGTGTACGCATCGTGGAGGAGCGCGTAGGGCAAGTGGGCCCACGACCCCTGTGTGCTTAGGATTTAGACCGGCAGGCTGGCCTCTCTGTCGAGTCTAGGTGGGGCGATGACGTGTTGCTATCCTGAGGCCGGGCATTACCCAGGAAAGTGTGTCCGGCCGGAGGTGATCAAGCGTGTTGGAAATGCGGTGCACCCGTGCACGGATGAATTCATCTATTCGAATAGCCGTGTCCACGGTAACAGGACGACTTGGAGTTGTGCTTTGACCTTCTACAACTATAACTGTGACTTAATTTTGAAATGAATGTTGGCTCCGGGATTGCTTCCTCGCAGGGAGTCGAGGAAGAATCTCTGGGCGTGGTTACTTAATAAAATTGCTACAATAATATTGCTATATATGAGATACCAGTCTTCTCTCTTCTAATGCTGCAAGATGCTAGTCTTCGATAGGACTAGGCCTTCCCCTTACTCTTGCTTTCTGCAGTCAGCCCAGATATAACCCCATTCCTTGGTACTGATGCATACTTAGCATAGTTTTGATGTCAGTCTTGTGAGTACTTTGGATGAGTACTCACCGCTGCTTTGCTTTCTCTCTCCCCCCCCCCCCCCGCGATACGATGCTGCGTTCAGACGATGGAGCCCAGGAGATGGAGTACGCCGGAGATGACTACTACACCACCGCCGGAGCCTACTACTACGAGGAGGCCGCTCCCGACCAGCAGTAGGATAGGAGGTTCCCAGGCAGGAGGCCTCGCCTCTTTCGATCCGTTGTTATGTTTGTGCTAGCCTTCTTAAGGCAAAACTTGTTTAACTTATGTCTGTACTCAGATATTATTTGCTTCCGCTGACTCGTGCGTGTCGAGCTTTGTATTCGAGCCCTCGAGGCCCCTGGCTTGTAATATGAAGTTGTATGACTTTAATTTGTGTCTAGTGTTGTGTTGTGATATCGATCAGTGAGTCCCTAATCTTGGTCGTACGCATTTCCGTGTATGATTAGCGTACGGTCAAATTGGGGGCGTCACAAGTTGGTATCAGAGCCGACTGCCTGTAGGTAGCCCCTTTTCCAACTCCTTGGCCGAAGTTGAGTCTAGTCATTGAAAAACTTTTACTAACATTGTTGTGTGGCTTACGGGCCCACATCTCAATCGGGTGTTATTAGGATCTTTTATTTCTCGTCTATATTCTGGGTTCTGATCTCTCTTCTCTTTCGGGTTAAAGATTTTGCTAACTCTAACATTAGGCTCTCGTGATCACATCCACCGGAGATTTGTTTCGTCGACAATTGTTTCCTTTGAAGTTATGATGCACACACTGTCATTTGACATCCTTAAAACCTTTTGTTGCAGATGCGTCCCGCTAGATAGGTCGTTCGTCTGACCTTGGCTCACGATACGACTGGGTTCCCGGCCATTCTGATCAACCTCTTGATCAGGCTGGGATATCGCTGGTACCCCGAGTACACTGTTTACGAGGACTACCGCGAGTTCAACCAGGAACAGTATGAGCCTGAGATGGTTATCTGGGATCGACGGGACCTCTCCATCACTGAGCTGCACACCTTTCGTGGCATTGGAGTGACCGTTGAGATGGCAGTATAGGATGCTGCTTATGCTACTATTGTTCGTCTCCATGCAGCGAACCCCTGTTTGGAGGAGACGGCATACAGATACATCCCGTATGCTCCTACTGGAGTTGATACTGCGACCGACGCTGAGGTCTTGACCCCTTTCGCGCGGCAGCGCACCGACCGGTCCTACACTGCTGTCTGCACCCCCTACGTGAGTCGTCGTTACGACCCACAGGTTCTGGTTCAGTACGCTGAGGCACTGGATCGCACTGTCAGGGTTCTTAACATCGAGTTGTACGCCACTCGTGCTCTTCTTTATCAGGCTATGGAGCAGTTGTTGCCAGCAGTCACCGCGGGGATGCATCCGGAGTACATTCTTCACCCGCGTCGGACTGAGCTTCCTCCATGTCTTGAGTGGCCTGTGGTTGGAGGTCGTACTCCGGCACGTGGACCTGCGCTCCCGGTTGATCACCAGATTCTGCATCAGGGTGTGCACGGGATGCAGAACCCTGTCCCCAGGTTTCACATTCAGGGTCACGTGCAGTTCCGTGGGTACTTTCGTTGTCCCCGACGTTGATGTAGAGTATCGCTATGCCTCGTTGTTGTATCCCTCTACCGCGTGCCTGCGTGCCGCCTAGTTGTCTAGGTTAATTTCATGCCGGACCTATCGTCTATTTTGTAACAAACTTATGGTTTGTAATAGACCTATCTATGGACATGTATGTTGAATTCGAACTACTATGTTGAATCTATTGCACCTCCTTCCTTGTACAATTTACTTCATGAATGATTCATTGTTTTGCAATTACCCAATGCTAAACTACCACTGTTAAAATTTGACAGAATGGTTAGGCCAGCTGGTCGTGGTCGTGGTACACCTGAACCACCACCGCCACCGGAATACCTGGCTGGTATGATGCAGCAGTTTGAACTGAATCGTCAGTTTATGCAAGGGCTTATGGACCAGTTCCTGAGACCGAATATGAATCAGCAGCCAGCCCCAATGACTCTGCTGTATTTCATGCGTCTCAACCCTCCGATCTACCGCAGCTCAACTCAGCCGCTTGACGCAGATGACTGGCTCCGTGACATCACTTATGTGCTGGAGTCTTCAGGCGCCCCAGAGGCTAGCTATGTCACCTTTGCCTCGTATTTTCTGAAAGGCCCCGCTGCTCAATGGTGGGACAGCCACATGCGCTCTCAGCCTGTTGGAACAATCATCACTTGGCCGGAGTTCCAAGCTACGTTCCGTGCTCGCCACATTCCTCAGGGACTGATGGACATGAAGAAGCGTGAATTCCGCAACCTAGTCCAGGGCAACAAGACTGTGGATGCTTATCAGCGGGAATTTCTGGACTTATCTCGCTATGCTGAAGAAGACGTTGCAACTGATGCTCATAGGCAGGAGAAGTTCCGTGAAGGCCTCCACCCAGATATCAAGCTGGCACTCCTTGTTCAAGACTTCGATAACTTTGCCACCTTGGTGAACAAGTCTATTCTAGTGGAAACAGGTCTGTAGGACTACAAGGACAGCAACAAGCGCAACCGTGACATGGGCTCATCTTCGGGCTCAGGAAGTCAGAAGCGCAAGATCTGGATCCCTCACAACATGTACCATGCACCGCCTCCTGCTCCGAGGCCGTCCTATGCTGCACCTCGTCTGCCTCCACCCCCACCTAGGGAGCCGAGGCTCCCAGCTCCACCACCACGAGCTCCTGTTACCCCTTCTCGTCCTGAGGATGGGCTGTGCTTCAAGTGTGGTCCTCTAGGGCACCGTGCCAGAGAATGCAGGCAGAATCAAAATCAACTTGCACTGCCTTCCAACCAGCCCCGCAACAACAATGCCAGGCCTAACAATGGTCGTGTTCAGGCTAACAACGTTGAGATGTCTGAAGCTCAAGACCAGCCTGCTACTGTGATGGGTACTCTTCTTGTTAACTCAGTACCAACTTCTGTATTGTTTGATACAGGAGCATCGCATTCTTTCATGTCTGAAGATTTCGCATACATGCATGACATTAAGTGTGAAGAGATGGACGTTCCAATAGTGGTAAACACCCCCGCGGGCCAATGTCGAACCTCAGTGATTAGCCACAATGTCCCCATTGAAATTGAAGGGTTGGAATTCTTTGCCTCCCCCATAATGCTGAAGTCTTCCAATATCGATCTTATTCTGGGAATGGATTGGTTGCAAGCACATACTGCTTCCGTCGTTTGTGCCACCAAGACTGTCCACCTTCTGCATCCTTCGAATGAGATAGTCAGCTACCATGCTCATCTTGTTCGAGATGCTGAAGCCCGACTATATGCCTTGAATGCATTAAAGGAGTCACCTCTTGAAGCACTACTGGAATCAGGATCTTTGCCGTCAGCCAGCTGACGGCAAAGAAGGTCTTTGCCATCAGCTTACAGAAAAATGACGGCAAACAAAGAGCTGACGGCAAAGATCATGTTTGCCGTCAGCCATCTCTTTGCCGTCTGCTAGCTGACGGCATAGAAGCTTTGCCGTCAGCTAGCAGACGGCAAAGAGGAAGGGTGGCCCACTAATGAGAACCACCTAACGGCCACTTTCTTTGCCGTCTGCTAGTTGACGGCAAAGCTTCTATGCCGTCAGCTAGCAGACGGCAAAGAAACTGGCCAACTAACGTCCGTTCCCCCGGCCCCACCCCACTAGCTAGGCTCTTTGCCGTCTGCTAGCAGACGGCAAAGAGATTTGACCTATCTAAAACAGTCAGCGCCCCGCACCCCACCCCTCTCTCTCTTCCCTCACCTCACCCGCGCCGCCCCCATGCCCGAGCCGCCGCCGCCCCGCGCCACCCCCCGGAGCCCGAGGCGCCGCCGGCCAGCCCCGCCCCTCGGAGCCCGCCCCGCGCCCCACCCCTCTCTCTCCCCCCTCTCTCTCTCCCCTCACCTCACCCGCGCTGCCCCCGTGCCCGAGCCGCCGCCGCCCCGCGCCACCGCCGGCCAGCCCCGCCCCCCGGAGCCCGCCCCGTCGCCGGCCGCCCGCCCGCCCCGCCCGGCCGCCCCGCCCCATCGCCGGAGCCGCGCCGCGCCGCCCCACCCCGCCGCCGGAGCCGCACCGTCGCCGGCCGCCCTTCCCCTCAGCCTCCTCAACCCGCGCTCCCTCCCCGTGGCCTGCCTCCTCAACCCGCGCCCCCTCCCCGTGGTGAGTTTTTCTGTTTTTTTAGATTTAGTTTAGGTTTGTTTAGTTTAGTTTAGTTTAGTTTAGTTTAGTTTAGGTTAGATTTAGTTTAGTTTAGTTTAGGTTTTTTTTCTGTTTTTTAAGAATAAACAAGAAAGATGAAAAAAAAGAAGTAAAAGAAGAAGAGGAAGAAGAAGAAGAAGAGGAAGAAGAAGAAGATGAAAAAAAAGAACAATAAGTAGAAGAAGAAGAAGAAGAAGAAAGAAGAAGAAGATGAAAAAAAAGAAGAAGTAGAAGTAGAAGATGAAAAAAAGTAGGAAAAGTAGAAAAAGAGGGTCGCCGATGGTGATGCATTTATTGATGATGCTGATGAGCACGTCATTACTGATAGTGATGATGATTATGCATTTATTGATCCTGGAGCATATATAGACGATGAAGATTAATATTAGTAATGTCAGGTATTCAATTATTATTATGTACATATATATTATTAATTAGTTCATGTTATTAGGTATTCAATTTTTTTATGTTGTACTAATTTCGTTTACTCTTTGTCATTGCAGGTGTTGACAGATGGTGGGCGCGGGTCGAGAGCGCTCCGAGCCTCCTTCCTCGGCGCGTGCTGGGAGGGGTGCTATTATTCCACCCGAGCACCTCCGGAGAGCGCTGGTACACAGTATGCAGACACCGGCGGGCGCTTCTTCTTCGGCCGGGAGAGGTCGGGGGAAGACGAAGAGGGGTGCTAGAGGTGGACGTGGCGGCGGGAGAGGTAGGAAGGCTGCTGCGCCTTCCTCGCCGCCACCCCCAGCTGATTCTCCCGACCACTGGAGTGCTCCGTCTCAGGTGGACCCGTCTGACTTGGACCCGTCTCGGACTCCGGTCCACGAGCCTCGGGCCGACGAGCCTTGGGTCGCCGAGCCTTCGCCCCAGGAGACTCCGGTCCCAGAGTCTTCGTCCCAGGAGACTCCGGTCCCAGAGTCTTCGTCCCACGTGACTCCGGAGGCTAGTGGCCATGCTGATGGTGGCGAGGACAGCTTTTCTGAGGATAGCTATAGCGAGGGCGAGCTGGTTGAGGAGGGCAAGAAGGTCTACCAGTGTGGTGGTACAAAGCTCCCGCCCGTGCCGGCGACCCGCGATCAGAGGTGGTTGATTGTGCCTAATGGGGAGAAGTAAGTGCATTTACTCTTTTTTAACCTTTTGCCTTCATGTTTTTTCAAATTAATATCTAATGTGTTGGCCTTGTCATACTGCAGGGGTTGGAAACACGCCCCTGGTGTCCGCAGGCCCAACCAGGTCCTTGGTGTGCTTTGCCGGCACCATTTCCCGGGGTGGGTCACGTTGCCCGGTGAGGGTGAGGTTCGACAGCTAGCACTGAGCTGGGAGCTGTACGTGGCTGCCCCGGCCCCGCCGGAGAAGAGGGTCGACGGTGTCTTGTGCGAGACGGTGGCCGACATTGTGATCCGACGGTTTTGGGTAATTTCTCCTTTATAGAATTAAAAATCAACAGCACCTAGTGATTGTACTAATCAGTGTTGTCTTGTTTGATTGCAGACCTTCTACAGGTGTCTTGAGGAACACGAGGCGGACGCGGCTATTGTTCTCGTAGCCGAGTGCAAGCGCCTATTTCAGAACTTATGGCACGAGACTCGGGTGCAGGCTGTTCGAGACTACTACGCCTCGACTAACATTAAGAGGGCCAAGAAGAAGTGCCGCGCCAAGTTTCTGAGTAAGGAGAAGTACATGAAGGTAATTACCTATTCTTAAGGCCTTGTACTTAGTTTCCTTGATTTGATTCGTAGGCGTAGCGCTGAAATTTCTCTTGTCTAACTTAGGTGCCCCCAAGATGGTGTGCGGATAGGATGGACTGTTAGGAGGCGTTGGTGGATGAGTGGTGCTCTCCCCAATGGCTAGCCGTCCACAACAAGGCCAATGATAAGCGTGCCCAAATGAAAGGTGTGCCACACCATCAAGGGAGCTCCAACCTGTTTGAGTTCGGGGATCACTGGGTATGTGGTTTGCTTCATGATTCATGCAATTTCATTCTTCATGCTAGCTTGAGCCCTTAACTAATATTTTGTTCCTCTCTTTTAGGCGCGACACAACAAGAAGGAGGTGCCACCGCTGTTCGACCTCTATGCCATGGCCCATACTGCCCCGTACAAGAAGGCCAAGGCATTCTCTGAGGATGACCTCGATCATCCAGAGAGCTTCAGCAACATCTCCTCCCACAACAAGCTCGTGAGGTACAGAGATGAGGGGAAGACGAGGAAAGGGGAGGACTTCAACCCGAGCCAGAGTCCTTTTGATCCAGAGATCGTGATGATATCTGGTGGCGGGAGGCCCCATGGCTCGATAGCCATTGGGGATGGACTGATACGTTGTCCTAGAACTCTCCCGGAGATCAAGAAGCGCCAGACGAGCTCCGATCCTGAGATAAGGCCTCGTCCACGGCCAATGGAGCTCGCCATCGAGGCTAGGCCCCAGGAGCTTCTGGCGGAGGCAAACAGGAAGGCGGCGGAGAGGGAGAGGGACATGGAGGAGAGGACGGCTAGGATGTGGGAGGAGGAGAGGAACCGGAACGACGCGTCTCACCGGGCCCTATACGAGCTCCTCGTGGTAAGTTTCTCCTGCATATTAGCCAAATCATGCACGTAATGTTCATTTCATCACTAACTAATATGACTGACTCGTGAAAACAAAATGTGTAGACCATGTGCCAGAACAACGGTCAGACCCCTCCGCCGATGCCCCAGATTGGTATAGCGCCCACGGTGAGTTTCATTTGAATGGTCATTAGTTACTAGTATTCACATTTGAGTTGCATCATGCTAACGAGACATTGCAAATGATCTTTGCTGCAGCATGCCTCCCGACAAGCATCGACTCATCCTTCTGCGTCTGCCGCAACCCCGACCGGTCCTTCTTCGTCTCACACTGGCGCAAACCCGAGCGGTCCTTCACCTCCGTGATGATGGTAAGTTTTCCCAAGTGTTTTGCTTAACAAATGCATACTTAGCTTAAGAAATGACATATTTAGCTCCAAAATGACCTATACTTAGCTTATTTTCCTCGAAAATGACATAATAACCTTACTTAGCTCCAAAATGACATATTTTACCTAGGATAGCTATAAAATGACCTATACTTAGCATTTTTTCCTCCAAAATGACTTAATATGCTTAGTTAGCTAAAAAATGGCATAACTACCTAGGATAGCTCAATAATGATCTATACTTAGCTTAGCTAGTTCATTTATGACATAATTAGCTTACTTAGGTAAAAAATGGCATAATAACCTTGGTTTAGCTCCAAACCGTCATATCATTAGTTTATTTTCCTCCAAAATGACAAAATAACTTTACCTAGCTGCAAAATGACCGATTTTAACTAGGAGAGCTCAAAAATGACCTACACTTACCATTTTGTCCTCCAAAATGAATAAATATGCTTAGTTAGCTAAAAATGGCATAACTACCTAGGTTAGCTCAAAAATGACCTATACTTAGCTTCTTTAGTTCATTTATGACATACTTAGCATACTTAGGTCAAAAATGGCATAATAATCTTGGTTACCTCCAAAATGACATTGACTTAGCTTATTTTCCTCGAAAATGACATAATAACCTTACTAACCTCCAAAATGACCTATTTACCTAGCTTAGCTCTATAATGACCTACACTTAGCATTTTTACCTAGCTTAGCTAAAAAATGGCATAATTACCTAAGTTACCTTCGTTAGAAGAAGAAGAAGATAAAGAAGAGGAGAAAAAGAAAGAGAAGAAAAAAAATCTTCTTCTTCTACTTCTACTACTTCTTCTTCTTCTTCTTCTTCTTCTTCTTCTTCTTCTTCTTGTTCTTCTTCTAACTTTCTTCTTTCCCAATTTGCAGATTTGCTTTAGATCACGGAAGCTTGCGTTGATGGAGTTTACTCTTCTCCTTGTCCATCCTTTTTGTTTTGATTTTGTAGGATGAACAATGTGAAACTTGCTACCTATATATGTATGTATGGATGAAACCATTGTATGCTTGTTGTTGGATATATGTTGGCTATATATATATGTTGGATATGGACTTTTGAGTTGGTATGTATATGTGTTGGATGATCATATCCATATGGCAGGGATATGTATGCTTGTCGAAAGTATTTTCAAATGTATATATATATATATATATATATATCTGTGAAATTGATTGAATTTAAGAAAAAACAGGGGCAGTACAGGCACTTTGCCATCCGTTGGCAGACGGCAAAGTTCTTTGCCATCTGCCGGCAGACGGCAAAGCTGCCACGTGGCAGCTACCTGTGCAACCTGGGGGGCACTGGGCTGGCCTATGTGGTTGCTTTGCCGTCTGCTAGCAGACGGCAAAGAACTTTGCATCTTTGCCGTCTGCCAGCAGACGGCATAGCGAGCCACGTGGCAGCTACCTGGGGGGAACCTGGGCTGGCCTATTTGGCCACTTTGCCGTCTGCCAGCAGACGGCAAAGCACGCTGTTAACCCCTTAACGGACCTAAGCTGCCACGTGTGCCGTCCATGCCCTTTGCCGTCTGCTGGCAGACGGCAAAGACCTTTGCATCTTTGCCGTCTGCCAGCAGACGGCAAAGTGCCCTTTACCGTAGCTTGTTCAGCCGGATGTGGTGCCGTCTGCTGGCTGACGGCAAAGACCTTTGCCGTCCGCCATGCATGCCTTTGCCGTCAGCCATGGCAGACGACAAAGATCCTGATTCTAGTAGTGAAGGGATTGAAAACATTCCAGTTGTCCGGGATTTCCAAGATGTTTTTCCGGAAGAACTTCTAGGGATTCCCCCTGCTAGAGCTGTCGAGTTTGTCATCAACTTGGTACCTGGTACCACTCCTATAGCCAAGCGTCCGTATAACATGCCACCACATGAACTCCTTGAACTTAAGCAAGAAATTGACAATTCGCTTCGTCTGGGTTTCATTCGTCCAAGTTCCTCTGCTTGGGGAGCACCTTCTCTCTTTGTCAAGAAGAAAGATGGTACGAATCGATTGGTCCAAGATTACCGTCCCATCAACCAAGCAACGATACAAAACAAGTATCCGCTTCCTCGGATCAACGATCTATATGATCAACTTGCTGGTTCATCAGTGTTTTCGAAACTCGACTTGAGGTTGGGTTACCATCAGATCCGGGTTCGTGAAGAGGATTTTCCTAAGACTGCATTTGTTACTCGCTATGGTTCATACGAGTACACCGTCATGTCTTTCGGTTTAACAAATGCTCCAGCAACTTTTTCTCGGTTGATGAATTATATCTTCATGGACTACCTCGATAAATGCGTCGTGGTTTATCCAGATGATATCCTGGTTTACTCCAAGAACAAAGAAGAGCATGCTGAGCATCTTCGGCTTATACTGGAGAGGCTTCGAGAGCATCAACTTTATGCAAAGTATTCAAAGTGTGAGTTCTGGATGGACGAAGTAACCTACCTTGGTCATGTGATCTCCAAGGATGGTATTGCGGTCAACCCTGAACGAGTTCAGGCTATTCTCGACTGGACTCCCCCGAAGAATGTCAAGCAAGTCAGAAGTTTTCTCGGACTCGCCAGCTATTGCCGTCGATTCGTCGAGAACTTCTCCAAGATTGCAAAGCCCTTAACCAATTTGCTTCACAAAGGTGTTAAATATGAGTGGACAGAAAAATGTCAGGAGAGCTTTCAGGCACTTAAGGACAAGCTGACGTCTGCTCCAGTGCTTGCTCCTCCAGATACTCGTAAGGACTTCGTCATTTATTGTAACGCTTCGCGTCAGGGAATAGGCTGTGTCCTAATGCAAGAGCGCAGAGTGGTTGCTTATGCATCTCGTCAATTGCGTCCTCATGAAGGGAACTACCCAGTTCACGACCTTGAACTTGCCGCAGTAATTCATGCACTGAAAGAGTGGCGGCAGTACCTTATCGGTAATCGATGAGAGATCTACACCGATCACCAAAGTCTGAAGTACCTGTTTACTCAGCCAGATCTGAACCTCCATCAACAAAGATGGATGGAGCGCGTAGCCGATTACGACGTGGGTATTTCTTATACACCAGGCAAGGCTAATGTAATGGCTGATGCTTTGAGCCACAAGTCATAATGCAACCACCTTCAGGTTCACAAGGTTCACCCCTTCTTCAAAAGGAATTCCGCAAGCTGAACCTCCACATTGTTCCTCAGGGTTATCTCGTCCCCCCTCCATCGGAATTTCGCAAGATGAACCTTCGTGTTGTTAACCAGGGTTCCTTGTGTAACCTGGTTGTTGAAACATATCTCGTTGGCAGCATCAAAACTATGCAATGCTATTGCAATCAAGTTGAAAAGATTAAACGCTATCTGGCGGAAGGTAAACCCTCATTCTTCACCGTGGCTGATGATGGCACCGTGTACTTCAAGGATCGTTTGTTCGTTCCAATGAGGGGGGAAAACCTGAATATGACAGACAGAGTGCTGAAGGAAGCTCATGATACACCTCTGTCTATTCATCCGGGTAGTACCAAGATGTACCAAGACATCCGTTAAAGATTCTGGTGGCCAAACATGAAACAAGACATTGCACGCTATGTTTCAGAATGTGACATTTGCCGTCGGATCAAAGCAGAACATCAAAAGCCTGCTGGAACTCTGCAACCTATTTCTATTCCTAAGTGGAAATGGGATCATGTTGAAATGGACTTCATTACTGGTTTTCCCAGATCGCAGAAAGGTAATGATGCTATTCTTGTCGTCATTAACCGACTGTCCAAAGTTGCACATTTTCTGGCTGTCAAGGAAACTATTACTGCTAGTCAGCTAGCAGATCTTTACATGTCCAGAGTTGTTTCACTCCATGGTATTCCACTGGTGATTAGTTCGGACCGTGGTAGCTTATTCACTTCAAGATTTTGGGCAAGTTTCCAGGAAGCTATGGGAACTCATTTGTCATTCAGCACGCTTTTCACCCTCAATCCCAGGGACAAGTTGAAAGAGTCAACCAGATTCTCGAAGACATGCTTCGAGCTTGTGTCATTTCTTTCGGCAATAAATGGGAGGAATCTCTCCTGTATGCTGAGTTCTCCTACAA
Source organism: Elymus sibiricus (assembly GCA_039707655.1). Classification (NCBI taxonomy): domain Eukaryota; kingdom Viridiplantae; phylum Streptophyta; class Magnoliopsida; order Poales; family Poaceae; genus Elymus; species Elymus sibiricus. The sequence continues at coordinate 327,226,552 of CM077671.1, forward strand.
CAATAGCTATCAAGCTAGTCTGAAGATGGATCCCTTTGAAGTGTTATATGGACGTAAGTGTCGAACTCCTCTGAATTGGTCAGAAACTGGGGAACGTACACTTATCGGTCCGGATATTGTCCAACATGCCGAAGACCAAGTTCGCATTATTCATGCAAATCTGAAGGCTGCTCAGTCTCGTCAGAAGAGTCAGTATGACCGTCATCACAAAGATATGGTCTATCAACCTGGCGATAAGGCTTATCTTCGAGTCACGCCAATGAGAGGTACACACCGTTTTGGGATCAAGGGCAAGCTGGCTCCTCGATATATTGGTCCTTTCACTGTTCTCGAAAGGCATATCAACTGGAACTACCATCAAAACTGTCTCAGGTTCACGATGTGTTTCATGTGTCACAACTTCGTCGCTGCTTCAAGGATCCTATCCGAGCAGTGGATCATGATATGCTTGAACTGCAACAAGACCTTTCATACAAAGAGCAACCGGTCCGCATTCTTGGTGAAACTGGACGTCGGACTCGTCAGAAGGTTACCAAGTTCTTCAAGGTGCAGTGGGCAAATCATTCTGAAGATGAAGCCACTTGGGAACGCGAAGATCATCTTCGTGCAGAATACCCCGGGCTCTTTCCTTCTACTTCTTAATTCTCGGGACGAGAATTCTTTTTAGTAGGGGAGAATTGTAACGCCCGGATAATTAAGCTATAGTAATCCCACTCTAATGATGCCACGTCACCACTATTACTGTTGATAAACTCGCGTTGGTTCAAATCCGAATCAAATTCAAATTAGAAATAAAGTCAAACGACAAAAGTTTTCAAACATGCAAACTAAAATGTTCGAAGTGTATCAAATATTACATAGGTAATTGTGTTGAATAAATCAACATTATTGGAGGTATTAAAATTCACTAAAATAAAAGAAAACTAAAAGAAAACAAAAACAAAAAGATAAAAAATAAAACAACCCCCCCTCCCACTGGACCGGCCCCAGCCGGCCCACCTCCCCCCCAGCGGGCCGGCCCAACTGGCCAACCGGCCGGCCCACCCCAGCCACCCCCGGGGTCAAACCCCTCCCCCCACCGCAACCCTTCCCACCCCCATCGCCACTCTCTCCCTCTCCCCTCCCTCTCCCGATCCAGATCGTGATCGGGGAGCCCCGGGCCGCCGCCGCCCGCGCCTGGCCGCCCCTCGCCGCCTGCCGCTCGTCGTCACCCGGCGCCACCTCGCCCTCTCCGCGCCGCGTCGCCTCCCTGCCTCGCCTCCCCGCGCTCACTGCCTTCCTCCGCCCCTCCTCTCGGTGAGCCGCCCTGGCTCCGCCCCCCTCGCTCGCTGCGGCTCCCGGTCGCCCCCCCCGTGCTCACCGTCGTGCCGCCACGTCGCTATGTGCCGCTCGCCTCCCCCTGTCCTCGCCGCGCGCTCCGGTGCCGCCCGCCGCGTCAATGGCCGCGGCCCCGCTCTAGCCTCCCATCGCCGCGCCCCTCCCCTCACCCCGCGTTGCGCCGCCGCGCCTGCTGGCCGCTGCCTCGCGCGGCCCCGCCACGCGCGCGCTCGCCGGCCCGCTGACCGTCGCCTGCCGCTGCGCGCCTGCCGTCGCCGGCCGCTGCCGCCCCCCCCATTGGCGCCGCCGCCGTGCGTTTCCCCCCTGCCGGCGCCCCTGGTCAGGGCCTCGCACCGCCGCCGCTGGCCTGCGTGTGTGCGTGCTATGGTGTGGTGTGTGTGCGTGTATGTGGCTTGGCCCACTGCCACGTGGGGGCCACCCCCCACTCTCTATGACAGAGGGGGCCCACGCCCCCTAAAAACGGTTTAAAAATATATAAAAATAATTAGTTAAAAGTAATTAATTAATTAATTAATTGGTTTAACTAAGATTAATTAAACTAATTAACCACTCTGATAATTAATTAACCTGGTTAATTAATCCTGTTAATTAATTAGATTAATTAGAGTATGACAGGTGGGTCCCACCCCACCTAATTAATTTGTTTAATTAAATTTGAACTTAATTAACAATGTGAGGATGACATGTGGGACCCACTGGTCAGTTTGACCAGTCAAACTAACCAGTTGACTGCTGATGTCAGCATGACATCATGCTGATGTCATAAATGCAATTATTGAATTTAAATAATCGGTTTTAATTTCTAAATATTAATAAAACTTTATAAATTAATATAAAATAATCCGTAACACGGATGAAAATAATTTATACATGAAAGTTGCTGAGAACGACGAGACGAATCCGAATACGCGGTCCGTTAGTCTGCCACGTGATCCTATCATAACGAACGTGGAACTTTTCCATCGTTTTCGTTTGTCCGGTAGTAGCCCGAGACCCGAAAAATATCGTCAGATATTCTTCCGACCTGTCTGCGATGTGTAATACTGCATTAGTGCATGCCTAGCTCTGCTTATTGCCATGTCATGCATCGTGATGCATTTGTCTACTTTATATTTATTGTTTCTTCCCCCGTCTTCTTACCGGTAGACCCCGAGACTGACGGTGCTGCCGGGTACGACTACGCCGCTGACGATCAGCCTTTTGCCGTGGAGCAGCAAGGCAAGCAACCCCGCCTTGAGCATTCCGATATCGCCCATTCTTCCCTCTTATTCTTGCATTAGTTTTTGCTACTGTACTAGTTAGCTCCTATTCTGATGCATAGCCTTCTTTTGACGAACTGTTACTATACCTGCAATCATATCAACTGCTTAGTATAGGTTGATCAATGAATCCCCTGTGACCCCCTTAGTCCCAGTTGCCCCTGTTTCTTCATCGACGACTCGACGACCCGAAGATTCGAAGACTCGGTCAACCGACCGACGAGCCAGGCCCCTCACATCACCGCACACCCCTTTAGTTGTATGACTCTACAGAGCTCCTATCGAGTACCGAGGGTGACACCTCGTGAAGTACTCATGATGCTAACTCTGTAGTGCAGCTAGTTGGTCGTGGTTATCGAGGGTGATTCCTCCTTCACCACTCCCGACGATGACTCTGTCTTGCAAACCCTCAAGTGTGGGACCCTCGAGGGTGATTCCTCTAAGTCCACCTTGACGGTTTCGTCGAGCAGGACCCTTTGAGGGTGATTCCTTAGGTTCCGTCTTGATGTTTTATACACAGTTACTATGACCTGGTTACGGAAACATGTTGGTGATGGGTCGGTCCTGAGGGTACCCACGGTTTGATGATAATGAGGCATGGACGGGCAGTAGAGGCCCTTGCCACACATCCTCGAGACGGGGCGACGGGACCGCACTTCATGGGTCGCGCTTGCCCCTCATTAATAAAATGCTAATGGGTTGGGTATTTGATCTGAGTTGGTCTTTTGACCTTTTACGCACCAAACCTTCACGTGGGAGAAGTTATGGGTACTCAGCGTTATTGTATCAGCCGAAGCTCTTCGGACGTCAGCAATGGAGCGGCGCGCGCCCGAATGGCCTGGACGGTACAGCTCTTGGACTAGAGTGTGCTAGGGCTGACCTCGGCCGCGTACGCATCGTGCAGGAGCACGTAGGGCAAGTGGGCCCATGACCCCTGTGTGCTTAGGATTTAGACCGGCGGGCTGGCCTCTCTGTCGAGTCTAGGTGGGGCGACGACGTGTTGCTATCCCGAGGCCGGGCATTACCCAGGAAAGTGTGTCCGGCCGGAGGTGATCAAGCGTGTTGGAAATGCGGTGCACCCGTGCACGGATGAATTCATCTATTCGAATAGCCGTGTGCACGGTAACAGGACGACTTGGAGTTGTGCTTTAACCTTCTACAACTATAACTGTGACTTAATTTTGAAATGAATGTTGGCTCCGGGATTGCTTCCTCGCAGAGAGTCGAGGAAGAATCTCTGGGCGTGGTTACTTAATAAAATTGCTACAATAATATTGCTATATATGAGATACCAGTCTACTCTTTTCTAATGCTGCAAGATGCTGAAGATGCTAGTCTTCGATAGGACTAGGCCTTCCCCTTACTCTTGCTTTCTGCAGTTAGCCCAGATATAACCCCATTCCTTGGTACTGATGCATACTTAGCATAGTTCTGGTGTCAGTCTTGCGAGTACTTTGGATGAGTACTCACCGCTGCTTTGCTTTCTCTTCCACCCCACCCCGCGATACGATGTTGCGTTCAGACGATGGAGCCCAGGAGATGGAGTACGCCGGAGACGACTACTACACCACCACCGGAGCCTACTACTACATGGAGGCCGCTCCCGACCAGCAGTAGGATAGGTGGTTCCCAGGCAGGAGGCCTCGCCTCTTTCGATCCGTTGTTATGTTTATGCTAGCCTTCTTAAGGCAAAACTTGTTTAACTTATGTCTGTACTCAGATATTATTTGCTTCCGCTGACTCGTGCGTGTCGAGCTTTGTATTAGAGCCCTCGAGGCCCCTGGCTTGTAATATGAAGTTGTATGACTTTAATTTGTGTCTAGTGTTGTGTTGTGATATCGATCAGTGAGTCCCTAATCTTGGTCGTACGCATTTGCGTGTATGATTAGCGTACGGTCAAATTGGGGGCGTCATAGAAGTTCCCCCGGCGGAATCGCTCCGCGGAGGGCAAAAGTGCTCCTGCCCAGGTTTCGCCTCGAGGCGGCGGCGCTTCGTCCCGAAAGTCCTCCTCTGATTTTTTCTAGGTCAAATGTGACTATATACCAGAAGATGGGCACCGGAGGTGGGCCGAGGAGGCCACGATACACCAGGGCGCGCCCAGGGGGGTCTCGCGCGCCCTGGTGGGTTGTGCCCACCAGGCTAGGCCCCTCCGGTAGTTTTCTGCTTCAGTATTTTTTATTAAATACAAAAATAATCTCCGTAAAATTTCAACTTCATTGGAGTTGTGCAGAATATGTGTCTCTGATGTGCTTTTCTTGGGTCTAGAATTCCAGCTGCCGGTATTCTCCCTCTTTGTGTAAACCTTGCAAATTATGAGAGAAAAGGCATTAGAATCACTCCCTAAAGCATTATTATTCAACAAAACATAGTAAATAACAGTAAGAAATCATGATGCAAAATGGACGTATCAGTATACGACCAGGTAATGCCTCCTGCGCGTCTCTCTCAACAAGACTGCCGCGTGGATGCAATAATTGACAATCTTGATCAGCAACCAGATATTTGATTCTATGTAGCTATGTACTTGTCATAAAAAATGCCTCTACATCCGAACTGTAAATGTTGTCTTTAACCGGCCTTCGGCTTTTACCTCCCTTGACAATAGTCGGGGAGTGTTCCTTACTATGTATGACCTGAAATATCAAGGAAACATTTCAGAGAACCAGGCAATCCGGCCACGTGGTGCGAACAGACAAAACGTTGATAGGAGAGCAATGTTATATTACTACTTAACATAAGAAACATCTTCCAGCGAAAATAGTTCCTCCATCGGATCCTTTCTTCGGGTGCTACGCTATACGTAGTCCTAATATCCGAGTACCTGTAGCAGGTGGGCGAGGATTCAGCTCGGCACCTAATTCCGAACTGTGGCAAAAATCACTTAATTATCTCTTTGTCCTTTGCAACCGACCAATTATGTTTTTAAGAACGCTAGCTTTCGGCTTTACCCGTCTGAGGTACTCATCTGGATAACCCGGTCGTAACAATCGCAGAGGTGCTCCCTTTACCCTCTAGCCGAACAATCGGGAACATAGAGGGTAAGCACATGAGCCAGGCAACCCAGCTTGGCCAAATCTTAAGTGAAATCTATGCATATAATGGCTGTGAAAACAACAGGAAAAGTGTATATACACAACAAAGTCGAAAAGAATAAGTGCATGAAAGTATATTAACCGACTTTACTAGAAAGCCCCCAGGTGTGTAAGAAAGAATACATTTAAAGATGTATGCCCGGGAATTCGTCGGCACAACTCGGTCGAGCCGAACATAATCTGACGAAAAACTAAAAGAAGGGGAGAAAACTAAAAAAAGGAAAAGGATAAGAATGTTGGTTGACGACACCAGTATTAGCCGTAGAAACGCCGAAGATGAGCTGCGTTCCATGGGTTCGGTTCGAGGCGATTATCCGATGGGTTGCGTAGACGATATGCTCCTGCTATAAGCACTTCATCGATGATGAAGGGGCCCTCCCATTTGAGTGATAGTTTCCTTTTCTTTTTGTCTGGGAGGCGCAACACCAGTTCGCCCACGTCATACGCTTTAGCCCGAACTTCCCTGCTCTGATAGCGCCTAGCCTGCTGCTGATAAAATGTAGATCGTGCCAAAGCTATATCGCGCTCTTTCTCCAAGGTGTCTAAGTTGTCCTGCGGATCTAGCTCGGCTTCCTTTTCCTCATACATGAACACTCTAGGTGCGTCATGGACAATGTCGCAGGGTAACACTGCTTCTGCCCCGTATACCATAAAGAATGGTGTATACCATGTTGATCGGTTGGGGGTGGTGCGCAAGCCCCATAGTACGGAGTCGAGCTCCTCCACCCACTGACAGTCAGATTCTGTCAAGGAACGAACCATGCGCGGTTTAAAGCCGCTCATAATTAACCTGTTTGCCCGTTCGACCTGCCCATTGGTTTGCGGGTGGTATACGGAGGCGTAATCAAGGTTAATGCCTAAATTAGCACACCGGTCCTTAACTTCTTGAGCAGTGAAATTTGACTCATTATCCGTTATTATACTATGAGGAACACTGTAACGGTGAACCATGCCGGATATTAAATCGATGACTCGGCCGGATTTAGCAGAACTTACTGGCTTGACTTCGATCCACTTAGTGAATTTGTCCACCATTACCAGTAAATATTTCTTCTTCTTGGTCCCCCCTTTAAGTGGTCCGACCATGTCCAGCCCCCAGACCGCAAAAGGCCACGTGATTGGAATCGTCCGAAGAGAGGTTGCGGGCATGTGACTTTGATTTGCAAAGAGCTGACAGCCAACACAATGCTAGACGAGTGTGTGAGCGTCAGCATGAGGCGTGGGCCAGAAGAAACCAACCCGAAAAGCCTTGCTAACAAGGGCCCGAGCGGCTGTGTGATGGCCACCCATGCCCGCATGTATTTCGGCTAGGAGTAGCCTACCTTCTTCTTCGGATATGCATCATTGGAGTATTCCAGTGGTGCTTATCTTGTATAACTCCCCCCTCGTAGACCTTATAAGCCTTGGATCGCCGAATTATTCGTCTTGCTTCCGTTTGGTCGTCAGGAAGTTCTTGGCGTAACAGATAGGCGAGAAAGGGTTCGGTCCATGGCGCGATTACTGCCATGACATCATGAGCCGAAGGTGTTTCTTCGGGTGCCGAGCCGCCAATGATTTATTCATCTAGTTCAACTGTGGGAGGGGTGATCAACTCCTGATCACTGGTTCCAGCAATGTTGTCATCATACTGCCACACCACACATGGCTTAAAGAGCCGTTCCAAGAAGGTATTCTTAGGAACCGGGTCGTGTTTAGAGCCCATGCGGGCAAGTACATCGGCAGCTTGATTGTTGTCTCTGGTGACATGACGGAATTCAAAGCCCTCGAACCGTGCTGATATTTTGAGAACAGCGTTCCTGTATGCCGCCATTTTTGGATTTTTGGCATCAAATTTTCCGTTGATTTGTGAGATGGCGAGGTTGGAATCCCCTCGTATCTCGAGGCATTGCACCCCCATTGAAGTTGCCATCCGAAGTCCGTGCAATAGGGCCTCGTATTCGGCTGCGTTATTGGAATTAGTGTACATGATTTGTAGTACATACCGGATGTTATCACCGGTGGGGATGTAAGTATGACACCAGCCCCATTCCGGCGAGTGTTTTGGAGCCGTCAAAGCACACCAATGGGAGTATGTACTGTACTCTTTAGGGAGTTCGGCCTCCGTCCATTCGGACAGGAAATCGGCCAGCACCTGAGACTTGACAGCTCGGCGTGGCTTGTACACGATTTCAAAAGGTAGGAGCTTGATGGCCCATTTGGCAATGCGGCCCGTGGCGTCCCTGATGTTGATTATATCATTGAGGGGCTGATGACCCACAAGTATAGGGGATCAATCATAGTCCTTTTGATAAATAAGAGTGTCAAACCCAACGAGGAGCAGATGGAAATGACAAGCGGTTTTCAACAAGGTAATTTCCGCAAGCACTGAAATTGTAGGTAATAGATAGTTTGATAGCAAGATAACTGGTAACAAGCAAGTAACGGTAATGGCAAATAAGGTGCAGCAAGGTAGCCCAATCCTTTTGTGGCAAAGGACAGGCCAGAACAGTCTCTAGTAATAGGCAAAGTGTTCTTGAGGGTACACGGGAATTTCATCTAGTCACTTTTATCATGTTGGTTTTATTTGTGTTCGCTACTTTGATAATTTGATATGTGGGTGGACTGGTGCTTGGGTGTTGTTCTTACTTGAACAAACCTCCCACTTATGATTAACCCCCTCGCAAGAATCTGCAACTACGAGAAAAGTATTAAGATAAATCTAACCATAGCATTAAACGTTTGGGTCCAAATCAGACCCTTACGAAGTAGCGCATAAACTAGGGTTTAAGCTTCTGTCACTCTAGCAACCCATCATCTAATAACTACTCCACAATGCAGTCCCTTAGGCCCAAGGATGGTGAAGTGTCATGTAGTCGACATTCACATGACACCACTAAGGGAATCACAACATGCATATCATCAAAATATCAAACACATATCAAATTCACATGATTACTTGCAACATGACTTCTCCCGTGACCACAAGAACAAAGGTAACTACTCACAAATAATATTCATGCTCAAGATCAGAGGGGTATTGAATAGCATAATGGATCTGAACATATAATCTTCCACCAAATAACCCATATAGTAAGCAACTACAAGATGTAATCAACACTACTAGTCACCCACAGGTACCAATCTGAGGTTCCGGTACAAAGATTGAACACAAGAGATGAACTAGGGTTTGAGAGGGGATAGTGTTGTTGAAGATGTGGATGAAGATTGGCCTCCCAAAGATGAGAGGGGTGTTGGTGATGACGATGGCTTCGATTTCCCCCTCCGGGAGGGGAGTTCCCCCGGCAGAATCGCTCCGCCGGAGGGAAAAAGTGCTCCTGCCCAAGTTCCGCCTCGAGACGGCGGCGTTCCATCTCGAAAGTGCTCTCTCTATTTTTTCTAGGTCAAAAGACCTTATATACCAGAAGATGGGCACCGGAGGTGGACCGTGCTAGGCACAACCCACCAGGGTGCGCCTGGGGGGCCTGGCGCGCCCTGGTGTCTTGTGCTCACCAGGGTGGCCCCCTCCGGTAGTTATTTGCTCCAGTATTTATTATATAATCCAAAATAATTCTCCGTAAAGTTTCAGCTTATTTGGAGATGTGCAGAATAGGTATCTCTAATGTGCTTTTCAGGTCCAGAATTCCAACTGCCGGTATTCTCCCTCTTTGTGTAAACCATGCATATTATGAGAGAAATGGCATTAGAATCACTCCCTAAAGCATTATTATTCAACAAAACATTATAAATAACTATAGGAAATCATGATGCAAATTGGACATATCAACTTCCCCAAGCTTAGACCTCGCTTGTCCTTAAGCGAAAGCCGATATTGAAAAGCATGTCCACATGGTTTGAGAGAGAGGTGTCGATAAAAACAAAATACGGACATAGTAGCATCATGCTTACTATTATAGTAGCAACAAACTTTATCATAAATCTTATTCACATAACTTCATCATATAACTTCTCATGAACAAGTAATAATTCATCACAACATAGAAGTATAAAGCATAAACCTTATTGAAAACCAACAAACTATGTTCTCAGTCAACTTTGCAACTACAATTCATCATATTTTCAGGAAGGGTCTCATGTCGGAGCCTTTTGGCAAGTCCACATACTCAACCATCATTTAGTCTTCTATGATTGCTAACACTCACAACATACCCATGAGCAAAAAGTTTCAACCGGACACATAGAAAGATAGGGGCTTATAGTTTCGCCTCCCAACGTACTCACCTCAAGGGCGATGTCAAGAATAATAACTCATGCTCACTCACATCCAACTGGATATATGTGCCTAGACCTTTCCTCACCACATGATGCTTGCAAAAAGAAAAAGTAAAAAGGAATGGGGAAGAATACTTTGACTCTTGCATAGAAGTAAATACATAAAAGTAAAAGATAGGCCCTTCGCAGAGGGAAGCAGAGGTTGTCATGCGCTTTTTGGTTTGTATGCTCAATCCCTTAATGTAAAAGAACGTCACACTATATTTCCCCCTATGATATCAACCTTTATTATGCAGTCTGTCGCTTTTATTACTTTGCCATCATAAGTTCGTATAGCGCTCAATTTTCTCTTACACTAATTGATCAAAATACATTTAGAAGCAATTTTTATTGCTTTATTGCACCGATGACAACTTACTTGAAGGATCTGACTCGATCCGTAGGTAGGTATGGTGGACTCTCAAAACATGGATTTGGGTTTTGGGTTTTTGGATGCACAAGTAGTATCTCTACTTAGTGCGGAATTTTTGGCAAGCAAAGATATTGAGCAAGCACCACATGTTGAAGGATCTGTGACAATATAACTTCTATGTGAATATGAACAAACATAAATCATTACGTTGTCTTCCTTGTCCAACGTCAACAATTTTGACATATAATATTTAATGGGGGCTCACAATCATAAAAGATGTCCAAGATAGTGTATTTGCATGTGAATCTTCTCTTCCTTTTTTAACTCTTTCATGAATTGGATCATTGACCAATGCTATGTTTGTCAATCTCCAATAAATTTTACTACTTATACTTTTCCTTATGTGATGTCATTACTCACCATAAGATTAGCATATGATTCTTTTCCATTTATTTCTCTTTTCTTTTATTTTGATTGCAACAAGAAAAATAAAGAAGCAAAAGCTCAAACTAAACTTTATTATATAACTCTCACTCGATTACATAGATAGATAGATCACGAAACTAACACTCGAAAATAGATCATACTAAACTTTTATTCAACTAAATCATGAAAAAGATAAGGATCAAACAAAAATAGGTAAAGGTGAATAAAAGTGATGGTGATACGATACCGGGGCACCTCCCCCAAGCTTGGCTCAAGCCAAGGGGAGTGCCCATACCCGTGTGTTCAAGTCTCCTTTGGTGGTGGTGATGATGAAGGTGGTGGTGATGAAGTATCATACTTCAGACTCAATAGGTACTCCAATTTGCGGATGACTCTCCGAAGGGTGATGATGTGCTCCTCTAGCAAAATATTTTCACGAGTAAGAATTTTATTCTGAACACGAACCGCTTCGAAAGCCCTAAAAGCTTCAATTTCAGTGGGGGTGAGATGACTGTAATAAGGTTGAAGGATATCTTCTTCTTCCTCCTCTTCTATTAGCATGGATTGCCCTCCTTCTGGCGCTTGATCCTTCATAGCTTCCTTGCCCTTGTCTGCATTATTGGCTTCTTTTGGTCCTCTCTCTTCAGCTCCATCTTCATCAGCCAGGCATCTTCTTCTGCGTTATTGGAGGAGGGAGAAGACATGATGCCTGGCTTGATAGATCTGATAGGAAAACAACACGAAACAAGAACATAGGATTTTTCTGCGATGCGGTTGTCAAAACAGTCGAGGGTATATATAGAGAATTTTTATTCTTGAGAAGCAAGAATATGGAAGGAAAACGGAGTCGGGAAGGTGTCCGAGGTGGGCACAACCCACCAGGGCGCGCCTGACAGGGCTGGCGCGCCCTGGTGTATCGTGCTCACCTCTGTTGCTTTCCCGTTTATTTCTTATTTTGCTAATTTTTATAATATTCCAAAACTGACAGAAAATATTTTTGCGGATATTTCGTAGTCCATTTACTTACCGTATCACGTACCTCCTCTTTTTCAGAATTCCGGAGTGTTCCGGAAGGTTTCCTTTATGTGTTCCTCCGGTGTCATGGTGTGAATAACATTGCTTTGAACATAATAGGCGGACCTGAGATATAGTGTTTAATTCTTTGTCCATTGACCACCTTCGGGGTTAGTACCTTCGGCATTATTAATCTTGATAGCTCCAGAACGATAAACCTCTTCGATAATATATGGTCCTTCCCATTTGGAGAGAAGCTTACCTGCAAAAAATCTTAAACGAGAGTTGAACAAAAGAACATAGTCTCCTATTTTGAATTCCCAATCTTGGATTCTTTTGTCATGCCATCGTTTTACTTTTTCTTTGAATAGTTTGGCATTTTCATAGGCTTGGGTTCTCCATTCATCTAGTGAGCTAATATCAAATAACCTCTTCTCACCGGCAAGTTTGAAATCATAATTGAGTTCTTTAATTGGCCAAAATGCTTTATGTTCTAACTCTAGAGGCAAATGACAAGCTTTTCCATATAACATTTTGTATGGAGACATACCCATAGGATTTTTATAGGTTGTTCTATAGGCCCAAAGTGCATCATCTAGTTTCTTAGACCAATTCTTTCGAGACCTATTGACAGTTTTTGTAATATTAATTTTATTTTTTTATTGCTAAGTTCAATTGACCACTAGATTGAGGATGATAGGGTGATGCAATTCTATGGTTAACATCATATTTAGCAAGCATCTTACGGAAAGCACCAAGAATAAAGTGTGAACCACCATCAGTCATTATATATCTAGGGACTCCAAACCTCGGGAAGATAACTTCTTTAAGCATTTTAATGGATGTGTTGTGATCAGCACTACTAGTTGGAATAGCTTCTACCCACTTAGTGACATAATCAACAACAACCAAAATATGAGTGCACCTGTTAGAGGAAGGAAAAGGTCCCATGTAATCAAAACCCCAAACATCAAATGCTTCAACAACAAGTGAATAATTCATAGGCATTTCCTGACGCTTATCGATATTACCAATTCTTTGACATTCATCACAAGATAAGACAAACTTATGGGCATCCTTGAAGGGAGTAGCCCAATAAAAACCAGATTGTAATACCTTGTGAGCAGTTCTATCTCCCGCATGATGTCCTCCATAAGCTCCGGAATGACATTTCGTAGGATTTGTTCTTGTTCATGCTCAGGTAAACAACGTCTAATAATACCATCTACCCCTTCTTTATAAATATGTGGGTCATCCCAAAAGTAATGTCTTAAATCATAGAATATTTTTTTCTTTTGTTGGTATGTGAAGCTAGGTGGTATATATTTAGCGACAATGTAGTTAGCATAATCAGCATACCAAGGAGTGTTTCGAGAAACATTTATTGTAGCTAACTGTTCATCAGGAAAGCTATCATCAATAGGTAGTGGGTCATTAAGAATATTTTCCAACCTAGATAAGTTATCAGCTACGGGGTTCTCAGCTCCCTTCCTATCAACGATATGTAAGTCAAATTCTTGAAGCAAGAGAACCCACCTAATGAGTCTAGATTTAGCATCTTTCTTTTCCATAAGATATTGTATAGCAGCATGATCGGTGCGAACAATAACTTTGGAGTCAACAATGTAGGATCTAAATTTATCACAAGCAAACACAACTGCTAAAATTTCTTTTTCAATAGTAGCATAATTTTGTTGGGCACTGTCTACAGTTTTGCTAGCATAATGGATAACGTTTAATTTCTTATCAACTCTTTGTCCTAGAACAACACCAACAACATAATCCCTATCATCACACATAATTTCAAAAGGCAAGTTCCAATCAGGTGGTTGAACGATAGGTGTAGAAGTTAAGGCTTTCTTGATTGTTTCAAAGGCTTCTGCACAGTCATCATCAAAAACAAAAGGGATATCCTTTTGCAAAAGATTAGTAAGAGGCCTAGAAATTTTAGAGAAGTCTTTAATAAACCTCCTATAGAAACCAACATGACCAAGGAAACTCCGAATACCTTTAATATCTTTAGGACATGGCATTTTCTCAATTGCATCAACTTTAGCTTTATCCACCTCAATACCTCATTCAGATATTTTATGCCCCAAGACAATACCTTCATTAACCATAAAGTGGCACTTCTCCCAAGTCAAGACGAGATTAGTTTGTTCACATCTCTGCAAAACTCGATCAAGGTTGCTTAAGCAATCATCAAAAGAAGTTCCATAAACGAAAAAATCATCCATGAAAACCTCCACAATCTTTTCACAAAGGTCAGAGAATATAGAGTCATACATGTTCGAAAGGTAGCAGGTGCATTGCATAAACTAAGAGGTATACGTCTATAAGCATAGGTTCCAAAAGTACAAGTAAAGGTGGTTTTCTCTTGATCAGATTGTGATACAGGTATTTGAGAGAAACCCGAATATCCGTCCAGAAAACGAAAGTGTGTGTGCTTAGATAATCTTTCTAGCATCTGATCAATGAAAGGCAGAGGGTAATGATCTTTTCTAGTCGCTTTATTTAATTTTCTAAAACCAATTACCATTCTATAGCCAGTTACAATTCTTTGCGGGATAAGTTCATTTCTATCATTAGGAACAACGGTAATACCTCCCTTCTTAGGGACACAATGAACGGGACTTACCCACCTACTATCAGCTATGGGATAGATTATACCTTCTTCAAGAAGCTTTAATATTTCAGTTCTTACCACTTCTTTCATCTTAGGATTCAATCGTCGTTGGTGATCAACAACGGGTTTAGCATCAGGTTCCATATTAATCTTGTGCTGACATAGAGTGGGACTAATGCCCTTAAGATCATCAAGAGTATATCCAATAGCAGCCCGGTGCTTCCTCAGAATTTTTAATAATCTTTCTTCTTCGTGTTCTGAATGGTTAGCACTAATAATAACATGATATATCTTTTTCTCATCAAGATAAGCATACTTCAAAGTATCAGGCAATTGTTTTAATTCAAACACAGGATCACCTTTAGGTGGAGGAGGACCTCCAAGGGTTTCAATAGGCAAGTTGTGTTTTAGGAGAGGCTGTTATTCAAAGAAAATTTTATCTATTTCGTTTCTTTCACGCACGTGCATGTCGTTTTCATGGTCTAGCAAATATTGTTCTAGTGGATCGGTGGGAGGGGCGGCAATAGAAGCACGACCAATTATTTCATCCTTACTAGATAATTCTCTATCACAAGGTTGTCTACTAAACTTGGAAAAATTAAACTCATGAGACACATCACCAAAACTAACACCAACAGTTTGTTTTTCACAATCTATCTTAGCATTGACTGTGCTCAAGAAAGGTCTACCAAAGATAATGGGACAGAAGTCATCTTGTGGGGAGCCAAGAACTAGAAAATCAGTAGGATGTTTTACTTTCCCACACAAGACTTCAACATCTCTAACAATCCCAAGTGGTGTGATGGTGTCTCTATTAGCAAGTTTAATAGTAACATCAATGTCTTCTATTTCAGCAGGTGCTATTTCATTCATAATTTCTTGGTATAAGGTAAAAGGAATAGCACTCACGCTAGCACCCAAATCACATAAACCATGATAGCAATGATCTCCTATTTTGACTGAGACAACATGCATGCCCACTACGGGTCTATGTTTAATTTTTTCATCAGGTTTGGCAATTCTAGCAAAGCTTCACCACAGAAGTAAATAACATGCCCATCAATATTTTCTACCAAGAGATCTTTAACCATAGCAACACTAGGTTCTAATTTAATTTGCTCAGGGGGCTTATGTGCTCTAATATTACTCTTGCGAACCACAGTTGATACCTTGGCATGTTCCTTTATCCTAACAGGGAAAGGTGGTTTTTCAATATAAGCAGTAGGCACAACTGGATCAACATTGTAAATGTTGGTTTCATCCTTAGCTTTTACCGGTTCTTTAATTTCTTCTTTAATAGGGGGGTGATATTTAAACCACTTCTCCTTAAGAAGATCAACATGAGTAGCAAATGCTTCACAGAAAGAGGCTACTATCTCAGAGTCAAGGCCATATTTAGTGCTAAACTTGTGAAAAACATCGGTATTCATAAAAGATTAACACAATCAAACTTAAGCTTTATACCTGACTCATTACCTTCGCCGAGTTCCCAATCTTTAGAGTTGCGTTTAATTCTTTCTAAGAGATCCCACTTGAATTCAATAGTCTTCTTCATAAAAGAACCAGCACACGAAGTATCGAACATGGATTGATCATTATGAGAAAGCCGAGCATAATAATTCTGAATAATAACTTCTCTCGGGATATCATGATTGGGGCATGAATATAACATTGACTTAAGCCTCCCCCAAGCTAGCGCGATGCTTTCTTCTTCACGAGGCCAAAAATTATATATATAATTCCGATCATGATGAACTAGATGCATGGGATAGAACTTTTGATGGAATTCCAATTGCAATCGATTCCAGTTCCATGATCCAATATCATCACATAGCCTATACCATGTCAATGCTTTTACCTTCAAAGATAAAGGGAAAAATTTCTTTTTAGCTTCATCTCCGGATAAACCTGCAAGCTTAAATAATCCACAAATTTCATTCACATATAATAGATGCATATCAGGATGTTCAGTTCCATCTCCTGCATAAGGTTTAGCAAGTAGTTGTTCTACCATACCCGAAGGAATTTCAGAACCAATATTTTCAGTATGTGCACTAGGTTGAGGGGCAACTAATTGTGGTTCCGGTCGAGGTGAAGATACCCCGAACAAACCCCTCAAAGGATTGTTTTCCATAGTAGCAAGTGACAATAAATTTCAGCACGTAGTATAAGTTTTTCCTTACTGATTTCCACTTACCAAGAGCGCTTCACTCCCCGGCAATGGTGCCAGAAAAGAGTCTTGATGACCCACAAGTATAGGGATCAATCATAGTCCTTTCGATAAGTAAGAGTGTCGAACCCAACTAGGAGCATAAGGAAATGACAAGCGGTTTTCAGCAAGGTAATTTCTGCAAGCACTGAAATTGTAGGTAATAGATAGTTTGATAGCAAAATAACTGGTAACAAGCAAGTAACGGTAACGGCAAATAAGATGCAGCAAGGTAGCCCAATCCTTTTGTGGAAAAGGATAGGCCAGAACAGTCTCTAGTAATAGGCAAAGTGTTCTTGAGGGTACACGGGAATTTCATCTAGTCACTTTTATCATGTTGGTTTGATTTGTGTTCGCTACTTTGATAATTTGATATGTGGGTGGACCGGTGCTTGGGTGCTGTTCTTACTTGAACAAACCTCCCACTTATAATTAACCCCCTCGCAAGCATCTGCAACTACGAGAAAAATATTAAGATAAATCTAACCATAGCATTAAACATTTGGGTCCAGATCAGCCCCTTACGAAGTAGCGCATAAACTAGGGTTTAAGCTTCTGTCACTCTAGCAAACCATCATATAATAACTACTCCACAATGCATTCCCTTAGGCCCAAGGATGGTGAAGTGTCATGTAGTCGACATTCACATGACACCACTATGGGAATCACAACATACATATCATCAAAATATCGAACACATATAATATTCACATGATTACTTGCAACATGACTTCTCCCGTGACCTCATGAACAATGGTAACTACTCACAAATAATATTCATGCTCAAGATCCGAGGGGTATTGAATAGCATAATGGATCTGAACATATAATCTTCCACCAAATAACCCATATAGTAATCAACTACAAGATGTAATCAACACTACTAGTCACCCACAGGTACCAATCTGAGGTTCTGGTACAAAGATTGAACACAAGAGATGAACTAGGGTTTGAGAGGGGATGGTGATGTTGAAGATGCTGATGAAGATTGGCCTCCCAAAGATGAGAGGGGTGTTGGTGATGACGATGACTTCGATTTCCCCGTCCGGGAGGGAAGTTCCCCCGACAGAATCGCTCTGCCGGAGGGCAAAAGTGCTCCTGCCCAAGTTCCGCCTCGAGATGGCGGCTTTCTGTCCCGAAAGTACTCTCTCTAGTTTTTCTAGGTCAAAAGACCTTATATACCAAAAGATGGGCACCGGAGGTGGGCCGTGCTGGGCACAAACCACCAGGGCGCGCATGGGGGGCCTGGCGCCCCCTAGTGTCTTGTGCTCACCAGGGTGGCCACCTCCGGTAGTTATTTGCTCCAGTATTTATTATATAATCCAAAATAATTCCCCGTAAAGTTTCAGCTTATTTGGAGATATGCAGAATAGGTATCTCTGATGTGCTTTTTCAGGTCCAGAATTCCAGCTGCCGGTATTCTCCCTCTTTGTGTAAACCTTGCATATTATGAGAGAAAAGGAATTAGAATCACTCCCTAAAGCATTATTATTCAACAAAATTGTATAAATAATAGTAGGAAATCATGATGCAAAATGGACGTATCAGGGGCACTTCGGATGCTACTATGACCAAACACTCTTGAAAGTAGTGTCAGAGCTTTCGTGATGCCATAAAAACTGTATAGGCTATCTTCTGATAATGCGGATAACGTGTCTTGCATGGGGTGAGTACTTCGGATACGTAGTAGACGGGCTTGTGCACCCGGAGCTTATGGCCCTCTGCCTCGCGTTCAACAACAAGGACTATGTTGACCACTTGGTTAGTGGCCGATATGTACAGCAGCATTGGTTCACCAGTTGTGGGTGCCATAAGAATGGGGTTACTGGCCAATAGTGTTTTAATTTCTTCCAATGCGGCTGTTTCTTCGTCGGTCCACTCGAAGTTTTTGGTCCGTTTGAGCAGCTTGTAGAGCGGCAGTGCCTTTTTGCCGAGGCGGGATATAAAGCGGCTTAAAGCTACTACGCAGCCCGCCAATTTTTATACGTGTTTCAACTCTGTCGGGATTGCCAATTGGGACATGGCTTGAATTTTAGCCGGATTGGCTTCTATTCCTCTATGGGAAATGATAAATCCGAGCAATTTACCCACAGGAACCCCGAAGACACATTTGTCTGGGTTAAGCTGGATGTCGTAAGTCCGCAGATTGTTGAATGTTGTTCGAAGGTCGTCGACCAGCTGGCTGATGTTTTTGGTCTTGATGACCACATCGTCTATGTATGCTTCGACTGTTTTGCCAATTAGTTTTCCGAGGTATGTATGAATCATGCGCTGATACGTAGCGCCTGCGTTTTTTAATCCAAAGGGCATTGTGTTCAAGCAGAAAGGCCCGTAAGGAGTGATAAACGCGGTTGCAGCCTGGTCGGACTCCCTCATTTTTATTTGGTGGTATCCGGAGTAGGCGTCGAGGAAGCATAGCGAGTCGTGTCCGGCGGTGGCGTCGATGATTTGGTCGATGCGAGGTAAGGGGAAAGGATCCTTGGGACAGGCTTTATTTAGGTCTTTGAAATCCACACACAGCTGCCAGGATTTGTCCTTCTTTGGCACCATAACCAAGTTTGCCAGCCATTCCAGGTGCTTAATTTCGCGAATGAATCCGGCCTCTAGCAATTTTGCTAGTTCGGTACCCATGGCTTGACACTTCGTTTCTGAAACCAGCGTAATGCCTGCTTGACTGGTTTAAAACCTGTGATTATGTTCAGGTTGTGCTCTGCGAGTCTTCGTGGGATTCCTGGCATATCTGAGGGGTGCCAGGCAAATATGTCCCAATTTTCGCGTAAGAATGTACGCAACGCCTCGTCGATTACGGGATCCAGCTGAGCTCCGATGGACGTTGTTTTATTTGGGTCCGTTGGGTGTACCTGAAATTTGACTATCTCGTCCGCTGGTTTGAAGGAAGTGGACTTTGGCCTCTTGTTGAGGGTTACATCATCCTTGTCTACCATTGAGCAGAGTGCGGTTAACTCTCGCCCGTGAGGGCTTCGGATAATGCTTCCAGGGCAAATGATGCGGTGTTATTTTCAGCCAAAAGGGCTCTATCTGCGTCGCTTATCATTGTAATGACACCATTGGGTCCTAGCATTTTAAGCTTCATGTACCTGTAGTGCGGTATGGCCTAAAACCTGTTGAAGGCTTCTCGCCCAAGCAGGGTGTGATAGCCGCTGCGAAAAGGTATGATATGAAAGACAAGTTCCTCGGATCTATAATTCTCAGGGGTACCGAATACCACATCGAGGGTAACCTATCATGTGCATCGCGCCTCTCTTCCGGGGATAATTCCCCGAAAGGTGGTAGAGCTGTGTTTGACACGAGATCGGTCGAACTGCATTTTATCCAGTGTATCCTCGTAGATGAGGTTCAAGCCTATGCCACCGTCCATGAGCACTTTATGCAGCCGGAAATCGTGTATTATAGGGCTGAGCACCAGAGTGGCCGGTGTTCAGTTGGAATGAATTGTCGTCTGGTCCTCCTCGCCGAAGGTTATGGTTGTGTCCTCCCAAGAGTTCGTGGCTGCCACATGGTGTATTTGATCGAGTTCTCGAAGATCTCTCTTCCTCTGATTTTTTGAAGAGAATGTTTCGTATATTGTCAAGATCTTCGCATTGTCGTCTGGCGGTGTGGCTGATCACCTTGTTGGAAGTGCAGTGCCGATGATAGCCTCCCCGCTCTTTGCAACTTGCCTCATGACCCAGCAAGCTCGAAGGCTTTGAGTCGGGTTTGTATTCGGCGATGGAGAGTGTATGGGGCATGGCTTGTCCAGTAGTTCATCAAGAATAGTCCTGCGTCCCTTGAGGTGCCTGTATTTTTTCTCAGAGGGTTCGTGGTTGGCTGGCCGTCGTGGGGATGTGCACTTCCTCCGAGCCCCTGTGGGCTCATTGTTCTGGATTGACTCCAGTCGCTGAGCTTGCCAGGTGCTTTCCATGGCACAGTACTTGCACACTAGGTTTGATAGCTCGGAGAAGTTGCTGATGTGGCACCGAACGAGGGCATTTAGGATCCCTTCATCCCAGCAATTATGCCGGAAGGCCGCTATGATTTCTTGATCGCTGCAGCATGTTATCTTGTTTTTGGTGAGGAGGAATCGAGCCCAGTATTGGTGGAATGTTTCCCCTGGTTGTTGTATGACATACATCAGATCCCATATGCCGGGCGTCCCCAAATTGGTTGGAGAGTACTCGATGTGGGTGGTCGGTGGGAAAACATTTCTTATCCTGGCAGGTCAGGAGTCCAGAGCCACGGTGGTCGGGTCCTGCGTCGTTACGATTTTTGGCGCACCGGGTTCATGGTCCGGGTTGTCGGTCGGGCTCTTCGCTCCTGACTCAAGGTCGGTGGTTAGATCGGGAATCACTTCCAAACTAACCACGGGACCGAGTCCGGATTCCGAACTTAGTGAGCAGTCGTGGTGGTCGGATGTCGAAACATAGACCGTCCTCAGCTCCGGAGGCTGAGATGGCGAGCCTTCGACCAAACTTTTGATGGTGGTACCAGATGTGTGATATGCGGGACGCGAATTTTCCTGTCGTCGGGTTTAAGCCCGATCTGTTCATAGATTGAGGGTTGGTCGTCGGCTATTCCCATGGCTTGGATTCGTCCCAGTAACTCGTTCAAAGACGAGATATCCACGCGGTCCTTGCTCCCGGAGTACGTTGGGTCGATCCGCACTGCCGCTGTGCTCTTGGTCTCTACGGATATGCCCGGGTGCTCTTCGGCTGGTAAGGAACCGGATGTGCTAATGGGATCAGGCTTTGGGGCCGGATCCAGGGTGGAGGGTGCCTCTACGGCACGATCCTCCGCCATTGGAGGTATGGTGTTGGGTCTTATGCTTTATGTAAAAGTGGTGATCCCACTTATGCTTAAACGATGAGTATGACCTATGATCAAGTATTCTTACTTGGCTCCTAAGTCAATATACTCATATATAGATGACTCCGTCATCGCCAAAATGCTTGATAGCTGCTAGTATGTATGTGCATGTTTGCCATGATTTCATTTGACATCTTATTGTGTGAGCATGTTGGTCTGCACTTCTTTACTCATTCGAGGACATCCAATTGTTGCTATTTGGTTTTTGATTTTTCTTTTGCCAATTGGATGGACAAGAATGCCTAGGACCACTCTCTAGCTATCTATGCTTTCTCGTCTCATATTCTATTCTTGCTGCATCACAAAATTTGAACAAGTACTTTTCGATCCCTCTATGTGAGGAGCACCCGGAGTTCCGTATCGACAAAGGACTGACCATTAAAACCTCCCAAGTGCATCTCGGTGGAACCAATACCAAAATCTCGGTCTCACCGAATGCCTAGGGTTGATCTGGTTTTCAATCTCGGTAACACCGATTCCTTATTCTCGGTGACACCGAGTTTCCCTGTCAACTGAAAGTTGAAAAACTCGGTGGCACTGATAATTTCGAACCGGTGTCACTGACAGCAAAGGGTATATTACCTGGCAGACCCGACTTTTGAAATTCAACCACAAAAGTCCGTTTTCCTCCAACCCTAAGCTGCCGCTCCGGACCCCTGGTCGTCGCCCTTGCCTCCCCGTGCGTCTCCGCCGGTGGGAATCGCCGCCGCCGACAGAATCTTCACCGCCGTCGTCGCCTTAGCGAATCCTTCACCGAGTTAGGGTATGGATCCGGCCCTCTTTGCGCTCCTCTTCCGATTCAAGCTCATTAGAGTAACCTTTATCGATAATCCACCGATTGCAATCCTCTCAATCCTCTAGAAATCACATTAGCTTAGCGAACGAAAGATTTTTAGGTCTAACCGTCCGCAAAACCGAATCTCGGTGACACCGAGTCAGAAAAATCGGCTCTACCGATTTTGTTTTGGGCCGCTGAGGACAGTCTTGGTGAAACCGAGTGGCAATTTTCGGTATGACCGAAATCGCTGCCAAGTTTCTGCAAAGAGTTCTGTGCATCTCGGTGGTACCGAAACTTTTGACTCGGTGACACCGAAATCCCTTTTTGCTGAAAGCTATATCTAAGAATTTCTTTGTTCAAACCATTGAAAATCTTCTTTAATTTTGTGATGACTCAACCCTTCCACTCTTCTATACTCTATTTCACAGGGTCAGAGATGTCAGGCTCAGATGACAGTGAGAACAACTTCAGAGAGCAAAATGTTGACATGAGCTCAGGCACTAGTCCCGATGAGAGCTTTGATGATGTTCCTAGCTCACCTGGTCTGCCCAAAGCTGCAACTAGGGCAAGAAGGAAGCTCAACTCAGATGAGGAGGATGAAGATTTCATACCTGAGGAGCTGTCCAACAAAGATGATGCTGTCAAGAACACTTCTGCTGCCTCTTCATCCAAGAAGAAGAAGGCAATAAGGAAAGAGTATGCTAGCTCAGGGACTGTGAAAGCACCAGAGAGCTCTAGGGCAACAATGACTGTTGAGCCCTCCAAGAAGTCCATGCCGAAGAAGGCAGGAGAAAAGAAGAGGTCCAGGAAGAGGATCATTCATGTCATGGGCACGCCTACCTTTATGTATGAGGACCCATCAGAGGCTGCAGCTGAGGAGGAGGAGGAAGAGCCAGTTGCCAAGGCCCCTCCTAAGAAGAAGAAGAAGCTCATGGCTGATGCTATGCCTAAGGATACATCATCCAAAGGCACCAAGACTGCCCCCAAAAAGGCTGCTGCAGACAAACCCAAGAGGTTCTCCAGAGAGATCCCAGCTTCTTCCAAGAACAAGACCTCCACTTTCAGGGAAGCTGAGGATGATGCTATGTCAGCTTTGATGAAGCTAAGAACACACCTTCCAGAGCACAATGCCAGCCACTTGCTTGCTAAGGATATGAAGAAAAGGAAGGACTCTGGTTTGAGAGAATGGAGAGCTGTTGATCCATATTCACAAAGGAGGAAGACTGTTGTGGACTACAGGTTCTATACCAAGGAGCAACAAGATTTCTATGAAACAATCTTGCTTGATAAGAGCCCTGCTGTGAGTGATATGAGGTTTGTGGACTGGAAGTACATCAAGGAGAATGAAGATTACTTCCCAAGTGTGCAAGACAACTTTCATTGCATTGGACTTGATGAGTTTGTTGGTAAGGAGTTCACTGCTTGGAACGATGAAATGATCATGCAATTCTACTCCACTGCTCATTTCTATGGAGATGGTAGAATTGTATGGATGACTGAAGGAGCAAGATATGAATCCACTGTTGAGGAGTTGGATACCATCTTAGGAGTCCCAGAGGTGGAAGATGGTGACATCAATGTCTACAATGAGCCCAAGGCAAGCCACAATGCCATGAAGAACATGTATAATGAGATCCCTGCTGCACATCTGAAGTCTCACAAGCTAGGATCCATTTACTTCCTCCAGGTTGGTCTACGCACTATCAACACCATATTGAGGCATACCTTGATGCCCAAGTCTGGAGATGAGAAGATGATTCGAGGATACTCCATCAATATGCTGCTCCATCCAGATCAACATACAAGATGCAGAGTGATGGATTTGATAGTGGAGACTGTGAAGAGGGTTGCTGCTGATCAGAAGCGTTCATGTTGCTATGCACCCTATATCCAGATGCTTATCAACTCCAAGCTGGAGAAGCACATTTTTGCACTTGACAGACCACATTTGCCACTATTGCCAGATCTAGAAGACAACGTTGTGGTGATGGACCCAGATCATCCCACTTCAGCTATAGCACATGCACATGCAGAGGCAGCCAGAGACTCCAGTTCTCAGGTGCCAAGGTCTAGGAGTGAGCAGATGGATGTCCTACTTAGCTCTGTGCTCAGCATGTAGAAGGACATCGGCGAGATATTGACGAACAAGGCGAGCCTCTCGAGGATTGTTGACAACAAATTTCATATTCTCAACAACAAGGTGGATGAGCTCACAGTGTCTGTGACCGAGCTCAAGAAGGAAGTTGACGCAGTGCCTAGCCCTCATTCTACAGATGATGATGAGGAGGAGGAGGATCGTGCATCTCTCAGGCCAAGCACTCAGTTCACTACTCAGGCTAGATCAGCTACAGTGCTAGCTCCAGAGTTGCGACCTTCTTCATCAGCACCTGCTACAGCTTCTTCAGCTCCATCAACTCCTCCAGTTCCTCAAGTTGCTACACCGACTCCGTCCATGACGTCTGCAGACATCTTCGCTGATGCCGTTCTCTCGACTCCTTCATCGACCACCGGAGGAGATCAGCCCCAGAAGAACGATTAGCTATATACCTTTGAACTTTTTGGTAACTTGTTGCCAAAGGGGGAGAAGATGTATATAGATCTTTAGGCTTCGAGAGGGAGAGCGTTGGTTTTTATCGCTTTTTCAAAAACATTTGATATCTTTTGGTTTGGATGTGTTAAACTTTGTTGGTGTTTGATCATACACTTGATGTGTATCGCTACTATTTCCCATCATTGTGATGCTTATGAGATGATCATTCACCTTTGCTTGATTGTGTTGTGCTATGATATTCATTCATATTATTCTCGCACACCACCAAGTTGTATGTGACATGAAAGAGTGCCCCATGTACCTAATCGATTGTGCATTTGCATTCAAACGCAAATTCAAAATAATGCACAAATTTAGGGGGAGCTCTTGCTTATCACATACTTCTCAAAGCGACGATTATATTCATTCATTATATCATATGTCGAAGCTTTGATCTATATGTTGTCATCAATTACCAAAAAGGGGGAGATTGAAAGCACATTTGCTCCCTTGGTGGTTTTGGTAATTAATAACAACATATATATCATTGAACTAATGTTTCCACTAAGTATATTTTAGGAAAAGTTCAATGATAGGTTGGCAAAAGGATTGTGGAGAAACCCCAAGATGCAAGGAAATGGATTGGCAAAGCTTCAAGCAAGAGGACTCTACATTTTACTTTGTGAGAAATCACATTGAGTCCATAGGAAAGCCAATACTATTAAAAGGGGGTAAGGTGCTGTTGGTGAACAAGATGCTCCATGTGCACAAGTGATAGTCACCAAAAACACCCACAAGCTCTTCCACAAATACTCTGTCTAGAACCCTACCACTAAAATCGGTAAGACCAACAATTCCTATTCGGTCTCACCGAGATTCAAACCCTAGACATATCCTAAGCCAAACCCATCTCGGTACCACCAACATTCCACTTTGGTGCCACCGAGTTCAGTTGTCAACTTTGTGGTTAGCTATTTTCAAGTATCGGTACCACCGAGTTTTGCCAATCGGTCTCACCGAGATTTGGACCAACTTCCTGGTTAGCCATTCTCAAGAATCGGTACCACCGAGATTTGTGAATCGGTCTCATCGAGTTTTTGGACCAACTCTCTGGTTAGCCGCTGTCAAGAATCGGTACCACCGAATGTTGAGAATCGGTTTCACCGAGTTGTGCAATCTGACCGTTGGTCATCTAATCGGTACCACCGAGAAATATGTATCGGTCTCACCGAGATTCAAAAGTTACTGCCGTTTGGTCACTTCGGTACCACCGAGTTTTATACTTTGGTGTCACCGAGTTGGTCACTTTAGGTGTAACGGTTGGATTTTTGGGGATGCCTATATATACCCCTTCACCACCACCCACTCGAAAGAGAAGCACTTAGAACTATTCCATACTTGCCCCATCCTATTTTCTGAGAGAGAGCCACCTACTCATGTGTTGAGATCAAGCTATTCCATTCCTACCATATGAATCTTGATCTCTAGCCTCCCCAAGTTGCTTTCCACCAAATCAATCTCTTCCACCATAGCCAAATCTGTGAGAGAGTGATTGTGTGTTGAGGAGTCTATCATCTTGAAGCACAAGAGCAAGGAGTTCATCGACATTACCGAGCCTATTACCTTTTGGAGGGTGGTGCCTCCTAGATTGGTTAGGTGTCGCTTGGGAGCCTCCTACTTCGTGTTGTGGAGTTGAACCAAGAAGTTTGTACGGGCAAGGAGATCGCCTACTTCGTGAAGATCTACCCATAGTGAGGCTAGTCCTTCGTGGACGGAAGCCGTTATGGAATAGTCAAGGTTGCTACTTCGTGGACCCTTATGGGTGGAGCCCTCCGTGGACTCTCACGACCGTTACCCTTCAAGGGTTGAAGACTCCATAAACGTGGACGTACGATAGCACCACCTATCGGAACCACGGGAAAAATCTTCGTGTCTTCAAATTGCGTTTGATCGTCCTTCCTACCCTCTACTTCATATGCTTGTTGTTACTTTCCGTTGCTATACTCTTAGACATGCATGTGTAGGGTGTACTTGACTTGTTATCATTGCTAAAATCTGCCAACACTTAAAATTGGGAAAAGGTAGAATTTTTATTTGGTCAAGTAGTCTAATCACCCCCTCTAGACATACTTTCGATCCTACAAGTGGTATCAGAGCTTTGGTCTCCATTGCATTGGTCTCACAACCTAGGAGAGTATGGCGTCTAGTGAGGGAAATTATCATCGTAGAGGTCCATACTTTGATGGCACAAATTTTGCTAGTTGGAAGCACAAAATGAAAATGCATATTCTTGGTCATAACCCCGCCGTTTGGGCTGTTGTTCGTGTTGGCTTGCAAGGTGAATTCTTTGGTGATGGAAAGGAACCGGATCGTGAAGCGACCGCGGATGAATTGAAGATGTTGCAATACAACGCTCAAGCATGCGACATTCTCTTCAACTGCCTATGCCCCGAAGAATTCAACGAAATCAGCCGTCTTGAGAATGCAAAAAAGATTTGGGATACTTTGGTTGATATGCATGAAGGTACCAAATCCGTGAGAGAATCCAAGTTGGATGTTCTTCAAAGTCAGCTTGACAAGTTCAAGATGAAGGATGGTGAAGGAGTCGCTGAGATGTACTCTAGGCTAGCTCTCATCACAAATGAGATTGCCGGCTTAGGAAGCAAAGAAATGACCGACAAATTCATCATCAAGAAGATACTTCGAGCTTTGGATGAGAGATACGACACCGTGTGCACATTGATCCAAATGATGCCCAACTACAAATATCTCAAGCCTACGGAAGTCATTGGAAGGATTGTTGCTCATGAGATGACACTCAAGGACAAAGAAGAGCTTCACAACAAGTCTAGCGGTGCTTACAAAGCCACAAGTAATGCTCCCGCAACCTCAAGCAATAACCATGTCACCAATGAAGAGATAAGCCTCATGGTCAAGAAATTCAACAAGTTCTACAAGAATAGAGGCAAAGAACGAAACTCCAACTCAAGATATGAAGAGAAGCGTTCGTCAAGTCGTGACCGAAACTGCTACAATTGTGGGAAGCCCGGGCACTACTCCAATGAGTGCACGGCTCCCTACAAACGAAGAGAAGAGTCACCTAGAAGACGAAGTTCAAGGAATGAATCACCTCAAAGAGAGAGAAGGAGTAGAGATGATCGTTATGAACGAAGACCCTCAAGGAGAAGTAGGGACTCAGAGAAGAAGGACAAGTACACCAAGAGCTACACAAGAAGAAGACATCAAGCTCATGTTGGTGAATGGGTTTCCGGCTCCGAATTCGACAACAACTCCGAGAGAAGCTATCACTCCAACTCCGACTATAGTCAAGATGAAGGTGTTGCTGGACTTGCACTAGTGACTACCAACTCCTATGATCTATTTGATTCACCAAATGAAGGGAGTGGAAGTTTCTTCATGGCTAAAGGCCCCAAGGTATCACACCCCGAGTATCTTGATTTCAATAGTGATGAAGATGATTTACTTGGTGATGATGAATTGCTCTTTGATAAAACTAGTGATGTTAGTCAAAATGAACTTGATAATTTTCATGCTAGTCAAGATAAGTCGGTTGATGATGATAAGATAAAAATAGAACAACTAACTAAAGTATTAAACACTCTTAAGTTAGCTCATGAATCCACTCTAGAAGATCATAGAGAGCTTGTAAGGACTCATGAGAAGCTACGCTTCGAGAAGCTCACCTTGGAGCAAGAACATGAGTTTCTTAAAGCTATCAATGACGATCTCCGAAAGAAGACTTCATCTTATCTAGCCAAACGACTACTCTTGTCTACATTCATGCCACAAGTTAAACCTAGACAAACTAGTAACAAAGGCAAGAAAGGTTCTTCATCTAGTAGCAACAACAAAAATGCTAAATCTAATGATGTTGCTTCTAGTAGTTCTATTGATTCCACTAATGATGATTCTATTAGCCAAGTTACACTTGAGCAAGAAAATGATTTATTGAAAGGAATTATAGAGAAAGGTATCTACAAGAGTCTTGCCGGGTGTAAGCAATTTGAGGAGATTGTACGCAGGCACGGAGGATACCGGAAGAACCATGGCATTGGCTACTTCAACGCTAATGGAGTTGAATGGGAAGAAGGTCAATACTCCAAGCCCAAGTTTGTTCCTCAAAGGGAGAAGTATGAACATACTCTTCCCAAGGGAACAAACACTCAAGATGACCTTCCACCACAAGACCACAAGCTCAAGGGCAAGAACAAGCTTCAAGAGGTCATTGACTCATATGAAGATGAATCCCAAGCTTTGGTGGAGTGGGTTCCCAAGGCTACTTCAAGCTCGACTTCTACAAGTGCCACTTCAACACCAAGGATCCCCATCAAGTTGATGTGGGTCCCCAAGAAGAAGAACTAGAGAAGTTCTTGAGGGGTGACTCCGCCAATGAAATTCACTCACATTCATTATTGGCAAGAACTAGTTGCAATCAACGTCAACAACATGCAATAGTTCAAGGAGTCACACATTCCCTCAAAGGTAAGCAAGGGACAAGGTAATCAACAAATCCATGGACATCATCATGTATGCTTTGCACTCCATGTCCATAGATATCCTTGTATTTGTCTCTTGTGTGTTGGGACTAACCCATGTAGGTGAGAAGAGTAAGGAAACAACAAGGATGCTCCCAACTCTTGGTGATCTTCATCAACCTTGAGCATCCACCACTACATCACCCACATGAAGTCTTCTACGACAAACCCAAGGTTAGTTTATCCCTCCTATGGGGGGATGTCACATCAAGGGGGAGCTTTACTCTAAGACTTGAGTTAAAGCATCTCATAGTATGTGATAACATTAAATGCTTTATGTAAAAGTGGTAATCCCACTTATGATTAAACGATGAGTATGACCTTTTTGTAAAGAGTTCTGTGCGTCTCGGTGGGAATCGCTGCCAAGTTTCTGTAAAGAGTTCTGTGCATCTCGGTGGTACCGAAACTTTTGACTCAGTGACACCGAAATCCCTTTTTGCTGAAAGCTATATCTAAGAATTTCTTTGTTCAAACCTTTGAAAATCTTCTTTAATTTTGTGATGACTCAACCCTTCCACTCTTCTATACTCTATTTCACAGGGTTAGAGATGTCAGGCTCAGATGACAGTGAGAACAACTTCAGAGAGCAAAATGTTGACATGAGCTCAGGCACTAGTCCTGATGAGAGCTTTGATGATGTTCCTAGCTCACCTGATCTGCCCAAAGCTGCAACTAGGGAAAGAAGGAAGCTCAACTCAGATGAGGAGGATGAAGATTTCATACCTGAGGAGCTGTCCAAGAAAGATGATGCTGTCAAGAACACTTCTGATGCCTCTTCATCCAAGAAGAAGAAGGCAATAAGGAAAGAGTATGCTAGCTCAGGGACTGTGAAAGCACCAGAGAGCTCTAGGGCAACAATGACTGTTGAGCCCTCCAAGAAGTCCGTGCCTAAGAAGGCAGGAGAAAAGAAGAGGTCCAGGAAGAGGATCATTCATGTCATGGGCACGCCTACCTTTATGTATGAGGACCCAGCAGAGGCTGCTGCTGAGGAGGAGGAGGAAGAGCCATTTGCCAAGGCCCCTCCTAAGAAGAAGAAGAAGAAGCTCATGGCTGATGCTATGCCTAAGGATACATCATCCAAAGGCACCAAGACTGCCCCCAAAAAGGCTGCTGCAGACAAACCCAAGAGGTTCTCCAGAGAGATCCCAGCTTCTTCCAAGAACAAGACCTCCACTTTCACGGAAGCTGAGGATGATGCTATGTCAGCTTTGATGAAGCTAAGACCACACCTTCCAGAGCACAATGCCAACCACTTGCTTGCTAAGGATATGAAGAAAAGGAAGGACTCTGGTTTGAGAGAATGGAGAGCTGTTGATCCATATTCACAAAGGAGGAAGACTGCTGTGGACTACAGGTTCTATACCAAGGAGCAACAAGATTTCTATGAAACAATCTTGCTTGATAAGAGCCCTGTTGTGAGTGATATCAGGATTGTGGACTGGAAGTACATCAAGGAGAATGAAGATTACTTCCCAAGTGTGCAAGACAACTTTCATTGCATTGGACTTGATGAGTTTGTTGGTAAGGAGTTCACTGCTTGGAACGATGAAATGATCATGCAATTCTACTCCACTGCTCATTTCTATGGAGATGGTAGAATTGTATGGATGACTGAAGGAGCAAGATATGAATCCACTGTTGAGGAGTGGGATACCATCTTAGGAGTCCCAGAGGTGGAAGATGGTGACATCAATGTCTACAATGAGCCCAAGGCAAGCCACAATGCCATGAAGAACATGTATAAGGAGATCCCTGCTGCACATCTGAAGTCTCACAAGCTAGGATCCATTTACTTCCTCCAGGTTGGTCTACGCACTATCAACACCATATTGAGGCATACCTTGATGCCTAAGTCTGGAGATGAGAAGATGATTCGAGGATACTCCATCAATATGCTGCTCCATCCAGATCAACATACAAGATGCAGAGTGATGGATTTGATAGTGGAGACTGTGAAGAGGGTTGCTGCTGATCAGAAGCGTTCATGTTGCTATGCACCCTATATCCAGATGCTTATCAACTCCAAGCTGGAGAAGCACATTTTTGCACTTGACAGACCACATTTGCCACTATTGCCAGATCTAGAAGACAACGTTGTGGTGATGGACCCAGATCATCCCACTTCAGCTAAAGCACATGCACATGCAGAGGCAGCCAGAGACTCCAGTTCTCAGGTGCCAAGGTCTAGGAGTGAGCAGATGGATGTCCTACTTAGCTCTGTGCTCAGCATGCAGAAGGACATCGGCGAGATATTGACGAACCAGGCGAGCCTCTCGAGGATTGTTGACAACAAATTTCATATTCTCAACAACAAGGTGGATGAGCTCACAGTGACTGTGACTGAGCTCAAGAAGGAAGTTGACGCAGTGCCTAGCCCTCATTCTACAGATGATGATGATGAGGAGGAGGATCGTGCACCTCTCAGGCCAAGCACTCAGTTCACTACTCAGGCTAGATCAGCTACAGTGCCAGCTCCAGAGTTGCGACCTTCTTCATCAGCACCTGCTACAGCTTCTTCAGCTCCATCAGCTCCTCCAGTTCCTCAAGTTGCTACACCGACTCCGTCCATGACGTCTGCAGACATCTTCGCTGATGCCGTTCTCTGGACTCCTTCATCGCCACCGGAGGAGATCAGCCCCAGAAGAACGATTAGCTATATACCTTTGAACTTTTTGGTAACTTGTTGCCAAAGGGGGAGAAGATGTATATAGATCTTTAGGCTTCGAGAGGGAGAGCGTTGGTTTTTATCGCTTTTTCAAAAACATTTGATATCTTTTGGTTTGGATGTGTTAAACTTTGTTGGTGTTTGATCATACACTTGATGCGTATTGCTACTATTTCCCATCATTGTGATGCTTATGAGATGATCATTCACCTTTGCTTGATTGTGTTGTGCTATGATATTCATTCATATTATTCTCGCACACCACCAAGTTGTATGTGACATGAAAGAGTGCCCCATGTACCTAATCGATTGTGCATTTGCATTCAAACGCAAATTCAAAATAATGCACAAATTTAGGGGGAGCTCTTGCTTATCACATACTTCTCAAAGCGACGATTATATTCATTCATTATATCATATGTCGAAGCTTTGATCTATATGTTGTCATCAATTACCAAAAAGGGGGAGATTGAAAGCACATTTGCTCCCTTGGTGGTTTTGGTAATTAATAACAACATATATATCATTGAACTAATGTTTCCA
Organism: Elymus sibiricus; assembly: GCA_039707655.1. Classification (NCBI taxonomy): domain Eukaryota; kingdom Viridiplantae; phylum Streptophyta; class Magnoliopsida; order Poales; family Poaceae; genus Elymus; species Elymus sibiricus. The sequence goes on from CM077671.1 coordinate 327,259,072, forward strand.
CTAAGTATATTTTAGGAAAAGTTCAATGATAGGTTGGCAAAAGGATTGCGGAGAAACCCCAAGATGCAAGGAAATGGATTGGCAAAGCTTCAAGCAAGAGGACTCTACATTTTACTTTATGAGAATTCACTTTGAGTCCATAGGAAAGCCAATACTATTAAAAGGGGGTAAGGTGCTGTTGGTGAACAAGATGCTCCATGTGCACAAGTGATAGTCACCAAAAACACCCACAAGCTCTTCCACAAATACTCTGTCTAGAACCCTACCACTAAAATCGGTAAGACCAACAATTCCTATTCGGTCTCACCGAGATTCAAACCCTAGACATATCCTAAGCCAAACCCATCTCGGTACCACCAACATTCCACTTTGGTGCCACCGAGTTCAGTTGTCAACTTTGTGGTTAGCTATTTTCAAGTATCGGTACCACCGAGTTTTGCCAATCGGTCTCACCGAGATTTGGACCAACTTCCTGGTTAGCCATTCTCAAGAATCGGTACCACCGAGATTTGTGAATCGGTCTCACCGAGTTTTTGGACCAACTCTCTGGTTAGCCGCTGTCAAGAATCGGTACCACCGAATGTTGAGAATCGGTCTCACCGAGTTGTGCAATCTGACCGTTGGTCATCTAATCGGTACCACCGAGAAATATGTATCGGTCTCACCGAGATTCAAAAGTTACTGCCGTTTGGTCACTTCGGTACCACCGAGTTTTATACTTTGGTGTCACCGAGTTGGTCACTTTAGGTGTAACGGTTGGATTTTTGGGGATGCCTATATATACCCCTTCACCACCACCCACTCGAAAGAGAAGCACTTAGAACTATTCCATACTTGCCCCATCCTATTTTCTGAGAGAGAGCCACCTACTCATGTGTTGAGATCAAGCTATTCCATTCCTACCATATGAATCTTGATCTCTAGCCTCCCCAAGTTGCTTTCCACCAAATCAATCTCTTCCACCATAGCCAAATCTGTGAGAGAGTGATTGTGTGTTGAGGAGTCTATCATCTTGAAGCACAAGAGCAAGGAGTTCATCGACATTACCGAGCCTATTACCTTTTGGAGGGTGGTGCCTCCTAGATTGGTTAGGTGTCGCTTGGGAGCCTCCTACTTCGTGTTGTGGAGTTGAACCAAGAAGTTTGTACGGGCAAGGAGATCGCCTACTTCGTGAAGATCTACCCATAGTGAGGCTAGTCCTTCGTGGACGGAAGCCGTTATGGAATAGTCAAGGTTGCTACTTCGTGGACCCTTATGGGTGGAGCCCTCCGTGGACTCTCACGACCGTTACCCTTCGTGGGTTGAAGACTCCATAAACGTGGACGTACGATAGCACCACCTATCGGAACCACGGGAAAAATCTTCGTGTCTTCAAATTGCGTTTGATCTTCCTTCCTACCCTCTACTTCATATGCTTGTTGTTACTTTTCGCTGCTATACTCTTAGACATGCATGTGTAGGGTGTACTTGACTTGTTATCATTGCTAAAATCTGCCAACACTTAAAATTGGGAAAAGGTAGAATTTTTATTTGGTCAAGTAGTCTAATCACCCCCCTCTAGACATACTTTCGATCCTACAAGTGGTATCAGAGCTTTGGTCTCCATTGCATTGGTCTCACAACCTAGGAGAGTATGGCGTCTAGTGAGGGAAATTATCATCGTAGAGGTCCGTACTTTGATGGCACAAATTTTGCTAGTTGGAAGCACAAAATGAAAATGCATATTCTTGGTCATAACCCCGCCGTTTGGGCTGTTGTTCGTGTTGGCTTGCAAGGTGAATTCTTTGGTGATGGAAA
>CM077671.1:327265868-327280868 GCA_039707655.1 Elymus sibiricus
TGGCACTGGAGCCTTGTTGTGCTGCGCCTAAAAGAGAGGAACAGAGTATTAGTTAAGGGCTCAAGCTAGCATGAAGAATGAATTTGCATGAATCATGAAGCAAACCATGTACATACCCAGTTTTCCCCGAACCCACGTAGGTTGACGCTGCCTAGATGGTGTGGGACACCTTTCATTTGGGCACGCTTCTCCTTTGCACCGTCGTGGACGTTGCGCCATTGGGGAGTGCACCACTCATCCACCAACGCCTCCCAACAGTCCATCCTATCCGCACACCATCTCGGGGGCACCTAAGTTAAGCAAGAGAAATTTGAGCGCTACGCATACGAATCAAATCAAGGAACTAAGTACAAGGCCTTAAGAATAGGTAATTACCTTCATGTACTTCTCCTTACTCAGATAGTTGAGGCGGCACTTCTCTTTTTTCCTCCGAATACCAGTCGAGGCGTAGTAGTCTCGAATAGCCTGCGTCTGAGCCTCGTGCCGAAAGTTTTGAAGTAGGCGCCTGCACTCGTTGCCGATAACCCGAGCCGCGGCCTCCTCCTGTCCCTCAGCACACCTGTAGAAGGTCTGCAATCAAACAAGAAAACACGGATTAGTACAATCACTAGGGTTGCCAATCAAAGAAGAAAACACAACGTAGACGGCAAAGGAGAAATTACCCAAAACGTCTGGATCACAATGTCGGCGACCGTGTGGCACTCGACATCGCCGATCCTATGCCCCGGCGGGGCCGGGGCAGCCAAGTAGTGCTCCCAGGTCATTCCTAGCTCTGGAACCCGGCCCTCACCGGGCAACGTGACCCACCCCGGGAAGCTCTGGCGACAAATCACGCCAAGGACACTGTTGGGCTTACGGCAACCAGGCCCGTGTGTCCAAGACCTGCAGTATGACAAGGCCAACGCATTAGATATTCGAAGAAATGTGAAGACAAAAGGTTAAAAACGAGTAAATGCACTTACTTCTCCTCCTGCGGCGCAATCAACCACCTCTGGTCGGGGGTCGCCGGGGTGGGCGGGAGCTTTGTACCACCACGCTGGTAGACTTTGCGCCCCTCAACCCACTCACTCTCGCTATAGCTATCAGAACTATAGCCACCCTCAGCACGGCCACTCGACGAGCCCGCACCTGGGTTCTGCTGCGACTCAGCGTGATCCCCAGTCTCGTGGGACGAAGGCTCGGCGGCCCGACGCTCGTCGGCCCCAGGCTCGTCGGCCGTAGGCGCGTCTGTCGTAGCCTCGTCTGTCGTAGGCTCGTGGACCAGAGTCCGAGACGGCTACACCTCAGGCTGCTCCATCTCAGACGGAGCACTCCTGTGGTCGGGTGAATCAGCTGGGGGTGGCGGCAAGGAAGGCGTAGTAGCAGCCTTCCTACCTCTCCCGCCGCCACGTCCACCTCTACCAACCTTCTTCCCCCCCGACCTCTCCCGGTCGAAGAAGAAGCGCCCGCCGGTGTCTGCATACTGAGATCCAGCGCTCTCCGGAGGTGGTGGGGTGGGATGGAAGTACCCCTCCCACCACGCGCCGAGGAAGGAGCCTCGGAGCGCTCTCGACCCGCGCCCACCATCTGTCAACACCTGCAATGACAAAGAGTAAACGAAGTTAGTACAACATTAAAAAAATGAATACCTGACATGAATATAATTTAAGTGTATCATCATCATGAACATAATAAAAAATTGAATACCTAACTTGAACCAATTAATAATATATATGTACATAATAATAATTGAATACCTGACATGAACTATAATATTAATCTTCATCGTCATCATTAATAAATGCATCATCATCGTCTATATATGCTTCGGGGTCAATAAATGCATCATCATCATCACTATCAGTAATGACGTGCTCATCATCATCATCAATAAATGCATCAACATGTCGAAGGCCTCCTGTACGTAATCGGTCAAGCATTGACAGGTCATCCGCAGCAGTAACCTCTTCTTGTTCCGGCTCTTCTTGTTCCGGTTCAGGCTCGGATTCACTGCCGCTGTCTACTTCAATGTTCTGAGGTGAAGTAGAGCGGTTCTTGAAACGTTTTTTGGAAAGACGTGTTTCTTGGAAGAATTCTCCTTCATATGTGTCTGGGTTAATGTGAGGTTCATAATCCTCTTCATTGGGGGGAGGTGGTCTAACATGTGGCGGCACTTCATAAATGACATCCCAACCTTTGAGATTTGGATCACTTTGGCAGGCCCACGGTAGATAGAAAACTTGGGTTGCCTGTTGAGGCGTAATATAGACATCGGGAACATCCAAATGGGTGCTTTGTTTGATTTCGACTAGCCCTAGATGTTCATGAGTCCTTCTATTCTCCTTCGGATGGAACCAATAACATTTGAAGACTACGACTTTCGGTGGGTTTGCACCATAGAATAGAAGTTCATAAATTGCTTCAACTCTTCCATAATACTCGGTACCTCCTTCGCCGATAGCAGAGACACAACAATTTGTAGACTTTCGGTCGGCCATAGATAGCTCTTTGCCATAGGTACGAAAGCGATACCCGTTGATGTCGTATTTGTCAAATGAACGGACCTTATAGTCAAAACCATTAGCGACTTGTCTCAATTCGGCGTCCATAGACTCTGAACTAGCCTACAAGTTTAATACGAAAGGATTGTTACATTAGCCGGAAATTAGACGAAGAAATGAAATGGTCTAATGGAAATTACCGTTTGTTTGAACCAAGAGATGAAACCGGGATAGCTGCCTCCATGCATTGCCAGAAGCTCATACTCTTCGACGGAATCCTTTTGGATCACCGCTCCATACGAGAATTTGGCGACGTATCGACTGTATCAAATATCCGGGAATAAGAGCAGTTCAAAGGAATTAGAGGTTGCGAAACAATGTACCGAGAACTTACTCGATGTACGGCCGCACTTCTGTTAGGTTGTTCAAGATATACAACGTAATGGTCCGCCATTCGTCGACATCCAGCGATAAGGAAGTATAAGCACCGGCTGGTGCGAGCTTCCCTTTGAATAGGCTGAGGTTGGATCCACCCTTTTTAGGGTCGCCAGCATTGTACCGAGGCTTCGGATTATGCAAATGACGATTTTTGGCTTCGTAGTGTGCTGTCACGAAGTTTGCCGCCTCCTCAGTAATGAATGCCTCGGCCATCGATGCTTCAATTCGACGTTTATTTTTACATTTTTCTCGAAGCGTCTTCTGCATCCTCTCAGTTGCGTAGCACCAACGATTCTGCACGGGCCCCCCCAATCGTGCCTCGGTCGGGAGATGCAAAATCAAATGTTGCATTGGATTAAAGAAGCCCGGTGGAAAGATCTTCTCTAACTTGCAGATCAACTCCGGCGCCAACTCTTCCAGTTCTTCTAGCAAGCCAGGCGATAGTTCTTTCGCACAAAGAACACGGAAGAAATAGCTCAGCTCTGCCAGTACTAGCCATTCATCCTCAGGGATAAAGCCACGCAACATCACCGGCATTACCCGCTCAAGCCATATGTGCCAATCATGACTCTTGAGACCAAATATTTTCAATTTTTCAAGGCTCGCTCCCCTCTTTAGATTCGCTGCATACCCATCGGGGAACATCAACTCCTTTTTCACCCACAGGATAATTTCCCTCATAGCTGGCCTTCCAAGATTGAACCATGCCTTTGGCTTCGTCCAGTTCTGCTTTCCTTTCAGTTGTCGCATATTTTGTAGCGGTCTATCACATAGAGCCTCTTGATCAACTCTAGCCTTAGGATTATCCTTTGTTTTCCCCTCTATGCCGAACAATTTACCAAAGAGGGCCTCGCCGACATTCTTTTCAGTGTGCATCACGTCGATGTTGTGTGGGCAAAGGAGGTCTTTGAAGTAAGGCAGATCCCACAAGCATGTCTTGTGAGTCCAGGCGTGTTCGGAATTATACCCCTTGAAATACCCTGGACGCTCCGGATCCGGCTCAAGAGAGTTGAACTGATCCAGGGTCTGTTGGCCTGTCAACGCAGGTGGTGCAGAGTTTTTGACAACTATACCTTTGATGAAGTTCTTCTTGTCTTTTCTGAACTTATGGTGAGGATCCAGGAACTGTCTATGCATGTCGAAGCAAGAAAACTTGCCACCCGCCTGTAGCCGACGAAACTCAAGAGCTGCCTTGCATGTGGGGCACGGGAACCTTCCATGCACACACCAGCCAACGAATAGCGCATACGCCGGCAAGTCATGCATCGAGTACATGTACCACACACGCATTAGGAAGTTTTTTTTGTAGCGGCGTCGTATGTCTTGATCCCATTATCCCAAGCTTCTTGCAGTTCATCCTTAAGCGGCTGCATGTACACATTCATATTCTTCCCCGGATAGTTGGGCCCCGGAATTATCAATGTCAGGAAAATGTTCTTTCTTTGCATAATCTGTCCGGGGGGGGGGGGGGGGAGATTGAGTGGAATGACAAATACAGGCCAACAACTGTATTGAGCTGCCATCATACCAAACACATTGAACCCATCCGTGCTTATGGCGATTCGAGGATGCCTTGGATCTGCCGCTTTAGCATGATGTATTGCATCGAAGTGCTTCCACGCAAAAGCGTCCGATGTGTGTACCAACATCGGCTCCCCATCTGCATCTAGTTCGGTTCTTTTGCCCAATTTGTGCCATGTCAACTGTCTGGCCGTCTCTTCGACCATGAAAAGACGTTGAAGTCTTGGTATGATTGGCATATACCGAAGAACATTAACTGGGATTTTTGTCTAACTCTTCTCACCCATACCGTTGTCTACCTCAACATACCTGGAAGACTGGCAAACGGGACAATACTTCAAGTCCGCATACTCAAGCCTAAATAAGGCACATCCTTTCTCACAGGCATCTATCTTCTCATAGGGCATCTTAAGTGCACGGAGGATTTTGTCCGACTGGTACAGGTTTGCAGGCATTACATGGCCTTTGGGTAGAAAGCGTCCAAATAGTGTCATTATCGCGTCGTAGCATTCTCTGCCCATGTTGAGTTGAGCCTTCAGAGCCATTACTTGTGCGATGGCATCCAGCTGACACAGCTCAGTGTGCTCGTGGAGAGGACGTTTTGAAGACTCCAACATATCATTGAAGGCCTTTGCAGATTCCTCCATCTCATCGTCCGAATCCCGAGCATCATCAAAGTCTTCCACCATGTCTTCCATCCCGGTACCATGCTCGTCGGTGCGACGACGGCCCTCCTCATCTCTGGCACGTTGGGCAGACTCACCATGAAATGTCCAGACCGTATAATCAGGCGTAAAACCCAACTTCTGCAGGTGTTTGATCATTTCAAACTCGGACTTCTTATGAAAGTTGTCGCAGTCGACACAGGGGCACCAGTTTGTTTCCTGTCCATTTGCAAATGCGGCTCTCACAAACCCCTTGGTTTTTCTTAGCCATTCATGGGTCATGTCTTTCTGACTAGTGTGACCGGTGTACATCCACGCACGATCACTCATCTTGCCTAGCTACTGGACACACAAGAAATATATACATAATTCAGCAAACCGTATTCATCAGTTAATAGAGTTTGTCAGTTTTATTACGTCCATGCAACCTAGACGCTAGTAGGTAAAGATAGGTCCTAATCCCACCCGAGTATGTGTAGATTGGGTTCGTTTTCCCATGCTCTGCTCCGGATCCGATGCAAAATTTCGGCAGCACCTCCCCGCTGTTCTCCTGATACACGTCTCGGCAATAAGCAGAGAGGATGTGTACCCGGAGAACAACAGGGAGGCACTGACGAAATTCTGCATCGGATCCGGAGCAGAGCATATGGGAAAACGAACCCAATCTACACATACTCGGGCTGTCCATGGATAACGTTGGACAATTCGAAAGAATCACGGTTATAAATATGCAAATGCATGCATATTTATAGATGTAACCCTTTAGAACGGGAGACGCATAGTGGTCACGCATACTGATGATTGACACCTATAGCTAGCAAGTTTCATCGGCACGAAGACCGGAACAGAGCAAATGAAGGGGGGAGGAGGAGATGTCATTTGTGCTCACCCACGAACGCAGGGGCGGAGCTCGTCGAACGCACGGGGAGGTCGCCGAACACCAGACCCACGCAGCCCCGAAAGAACTGCACATTTAAATCCACCCGATCAACACAAATATATATGATGTTTTTCTTAACAAAATCGGGAAATATACTTCCTAACTCATAATTCACAAATATATGACCCCGTCGGCCTCTGGAAGGCCGAAGAGCACCTTTTCGGTCAACAGGAGGCCGAAGATGTGTCGGGGGTCAGGGCTGTCGTGTCTGGGTGGCGTGGTGTCGGGGTGTCGTGGTGTCGGGGTGTCGTGTCAGGGTCGGGGTGTCGGGGGGTGTCGTGTCTGGGTGTCGTGGTGTCAGGGGTGTCGGGGTGTCGGGGTCGGGGTGTCGTGTCGGTGTCGGTTGTCGGGGGGTGTCGTGTCTGGGTGTCGTGGTGTCGGGGTGTTAGGGGTGTCGGGGTGTCGGGGTCGGGGTGCGAGGTCGGTGTCGGGGTGTCGGGTCGGGGTCGGGGTGCCGTGTCGGGGTCGGGATCGAGGTCGGGTTGTCGGGGTCGGGGTGTCGGGTCGTTGTCGGGTTGGGGTCGGGGTCGAGGTGCCGTGTCGGGGTCGGGGTTTTTCCTCTTTTTTTCTTTTCTTCTTCTTCCTCTTCTTCCTCTTCTTTCTTTTCTTCCTTTTCTTCCTTTTTTTCCTTCTTCTTCTTCTTCTTCCTCCTTTCCTTTTTCCTCTTCTTCTTCTCCTCCTCTCCTCTTTTTTCTTCTTCTTCTTCCTCTTCTTCTTTTTTTCTCCTCCTCCTCCTCTTCTTCTTCTTCCTTTCCTTTTTTCCTCTTCTTCTTCTCCTCCTCTCCTCTTTTTTTCTTCTTCTTCTTCTTCTTTTTTCTTCTCCTCCTCCTCTTCTTCTGTTTCTTCTTCTTATTATTATTTTTTGTTCTTTTTCTTTTTTCTTTTTCCTTTTTTTTCTTCTTCTTTTCTTCTTTTTTTTGTTCTAGGTTTTTTCTTTTCTTCTTTTCTATCTAAGTTTTTTCTACCTAATAAAAACTAACTAATATGAACTAATAACTAACTAATATAAACTAACTAAATGAACTAATAAAAACAGAAAAAAAAACAGGAAAAAAACAAAAAAGGGGGGAATGGTGGAGCTCACCGGAGGGTGGTCGAGGCGGCGGCGCTGGGGAGGAGGGGGCGGCGGCGGTCGGCAGGGAGGAGGGGGGCGGCGGCGGTCGGCGGGGAGGAGGGGGTCGGCGGGGGTCGGCGGGGAGGAGGGGGTCGGCGGGGAGGGGGCGGCGGCGGCGCTATGGAGGAGGGAAGGGGGCGGCGGCGGCACTGTGGAGGAGGGGAGGGGGCGGCGGCGGCGCTGTGGAGGAGGGGAGGGGGCGGCGGCGGGGAGGAGGGGGGCGGCGGGGGTCGGCGGGGAGGAGGGGGTCGGCGGGGAGGGGGCGGCGGCGGCGCGCAGAGACAGAAAGAGAGAGATGTGAGAGAGAGAGAGGGGTTTGGGCGCGGGGGGCGAAAATTAAGCCCCCCTCTTTGCCGTCTGCTGGCAGACGGCAAAGATTTCTTTGCCGTCTGCCAGCAGACGGCAAAGACGGTGACCGTTAGCCCGTCCCCGCCGTTACACTGTGGGGCCCCTCACCTCTTTGCCGTCTGCTAGCAGACGGCAAAGAGTTCTTTGCCGTCTGCCAGCAGACGGCAAAGAAGTGGCCCGTGTGACCTAGCCAACGCAGTACCCCGTGGGCCCCACTTTGGTCTTTGCCGTCTGCTGGCAGACGGCAAAGAACTCTTTGCCATCTGCCAGCAGACGGCAAAGAAGTGCAGATGGCAAAGAGCCTCTTTGCCATCAGTATGTTCTTTGAAGTCTGCTTTATAAAAGCAGACGGCAAATATCCTCTTTGCCATCTGCCAGCAGACGGCAAAGAGCTGGCAGATGGCAAAGTCCCTGATTCCAGTAGTGGTGACTACCAACTCCTATGATCTATTTGATTCACCAAATGAAGGGAGTGGAAGTTTCTTCATGGCTAAAGGCCCCAAGGTATCACACCCCGAGTATCTTGATTTCAATAGTGATGAAGATGATTTACTTGGTGATGATGAATTGCTCTTTGATAAAACTAGTGATGTTAGTCAAAATGAACTTGATAATTTTCATGCTAGTCAAGATAAGTCGGTTGATGATGATAAGATAAAAATAGAACAACTAACTAAAGAATTAAACACTCTTAAGTTAGCTCATGAATCCACTCTAGAAGATCATAGAGAGCTTGTAAGGACTCATGAGAAGCTACGCTTCGAGAAGCTCACCTTGGAGCAAGAACACGAGTTTCTTAAAGCTATCAATGACGATCTCCGAAAGAAGACTTCATCTTATCTAGCCAAACGACTACTCTTGCCTACATTCATGCCACAAGTTAAACCTAGACAAACTAGTAACAAAGGCAAGAAAGGTTCTTCATCTAGTAGCAACAACAAAAATGCTAAATCTAATGATGTTGCTTCTAGTAGTTCTATTGATTTCACTAATGATGATTCTATTAGCCAAGTTACACTTGAGCAAGAAAATGATTTATTGAAAGGAATTATAGAGAAAGGTATCTACAAGAGTCTTGCCGGGTGTAAGCAATTTGAGGAGATTGTACGCAAGCACGGAGGATACCGGAAGAACCATGGCATTGGCTACTTCAACGCAAATGGAGTTGAATGGGAAGAAGGTCAATACTCCAAGCCCAAGTTTGTTCCTCAGAGGGAGAAGTATGAACATACTCTTCCCAAGGGAACAAACACTCAAGATGACCTTCCACCACAAGACCACAAGCTCAAGGGCAAGAACAAGCTTCAAGAGGACATTGACTCATATGAAGATGAATCCCAAGCTTTGGTGGAGTGGGTTCCCAAGGCTACTTCAAGCTCGACTTCTACAAGTGCCACTTCAACACCAAGGATCCCCATCAAGTTGATGTGGGTCCCCAAGAAGAAGAACTAGAGAAGTTCTTGAGGGGTGACTCCGCCAATGAAATTCACTCACATTCATTATTGGCAAGAACTAGTTGCAATCAACGTCAACAACATGCAATAGTTCAAGGAGTCACACATTCCCTCAAAGGTAAGCAAGGGACAAGGTAATCAACAAATCCATGGACATCATCATGTATGCTTTGCACTCCATGTCCATAGATATCCTTGTATTTGTCTCTTGTGTGTTGGGACTAACCCATGTAGGTGAGAAGAGTAAGGAAACAACAAGGATGCTCCCAACTCTTGGTGATCTTCATCAACCTTGAGCATCCACCACTACATCACCCACATGAAGTCTTCTACGACAAACCCAAGGTTAGTTTATCCCTCCTATGGGGGGATGTCACATCAAGGGGGAGCTTTACTCTAAGACTTGAGTTAAAGCATCTCATAGTATGTGATAACATTAAATGCTTTATGTAAAAGTGGTAATCCCACTTATGCTTAAACGATGAGTATGACCTTTTTGTAAAGAGTTCTGTGCGTCTCGGTGGGAATCGCTGCCAAGTTTCTGTAAAGAGTTCTGTGCATCTCGGTGGTACCGAAACTTTTGACTCGGTGACACCGAATTCCCTTTTTGCTGAAAGCTATATCTAAGAATTTCTTTGTTCAAACCTTTGAAAATCTTCTTTAATTTTGTGATGACTCAACCCTTCCACTCTTCTATACTCTATTTCACAGGGTCAGAGATGTCAGGCTCAGATGACAGTGAGAACAACTTCAGAGAGCAAAATGTTGACATGAGCTCAGGCACTAGTCCTGATGAGAGCTTTGATGATGTTCCTAGCTCACCTGATCTGCCCAAAGCTGCAACTAGGGCAAGAAGGAAGCTCAACTCAGATGAGGAGGATGAAGATTTCATACCTGAGGAGCTGTCCAAGAAAGATGATGCTGTCAAGAACACTTCTGATGCCTCTTCATCCAAGAAGAAGAAGGCAATAAGGAAAGAGTATGCTAGCTCAGGGACTGTGAAAGCACCAGAGAGCTCTAGGGCAACAATGACTGTTGAGCCCTCCAAGAAGTCCGTGCCTAAGAAGGCAGGAGAAAAGAAGAGGTCCAGGAAGAGGATCATTCATGTCATGGGCACGCCTACCTTTATGTATGAGGACCCAGCAGAGGCTGCTGCTGAGGAGGAGGAGGAAGAGCCATTTGCCAAGGCCCCTCCTAAGAAGAAGAAGAAGAAGCTCATGGCTGATGCTATGCCTAAGGATACATCATCCAAAGGCACCAAGACTGCCCCCAAAAAGGCTGCTGCAGACAAACCCAAGAGGTTCTCCAGAGAGATCCCAGCTTCTTCCAAGAACAAGACCTCCACTTTCACGGAAGCTGAGGATGATGCTATGTCAGCTTTGATGAAGCTAAGACCACACCTTCCAGAGCACAATGCCAGCCACTTGCTTGCTAAGGATATGAAGAAAAGGAAGGACTCTGGTTTGAGAGAATGGAGAGCTGTTGATCCATATTCACAAAGGAGGAAGACTGCTGTGGACTACAGGTTCTATACCAAGGAGCAACAAGATTTCTATGAAACAATCTTGCTTGATAAGAGCCCTGTTGTGAGTGATATCAGGTTTGTGGACTGGAAGTACATCAAGGAGAATGAAGATTACTTCCCAAGTGTGCAAGACAACTTTCATTGCATTGGACTTGATGAGTTTGTTGGTAAGGAGTTCACTGCTTGGAACGATGAAATGATCATGCAATTCTACTCCACTGCTCATTTCTATGGAGATGGTAGAATTGTATGGATGACTGAAGGAGCAAGATATGAATCCACTGTTGAGGAGTGGGATACCATCTTAGGAGTCCCAGAGGTGGAATATGGTGACATCAATGTCTACAATGAGCCCAAGGCAAGCCACAATGCCATGAAGAACATGTATAATGAGATCCCTGCTGCACATCTGAAGTCTCACAAGCTAGGATCCATTTACTTCCTCCAGGTTGGTCTACGCACTATCAACACCATATTGAGGCATACCTTGATGCCTAAGTCTGGAGATGAGAAGATGATTCGAGGATACTCCATCAATATGCTGCTCCATCCAGATCAACATACAAGATGCAGAGTGATGGATTTGATAGTGGAGACTGTGAAGAGGGTTGCTGCTGATCAGAAGCGTTCATGTTGCTATGCACCCTATATCCAGATGCTTATCAACTCCAAGCTGGAGAAGCACATTTTTGCACTTGACAGACCACATTTGCCACTATTGCCAGATCTAGAAGACAACGTTGTGGTGATGGACCCAGATCATCCCACTTCAGCTACAGCACATGCACATGCAGAGGCAGCCAGAGACTCCAGTTCTCAGGTGCCAAGGTCTAGGAGTGAGCAGATGGATGTCCTACTTAGCTCTGTGCTCAGCATGCAGAAGGACATCGGCGAGATATTGACGAACCAGGCGAGCCTCTCGAGGATTGTTGACAACAAATTTCATATTCTCAACAACAAGGTGGATGAGCTCACAGTGACTGTGACTGAGCTCAAGAAGGAAGTTGACGCAGTGCCTAGCCCTCATTCTACAGATGATGAGGAGGAGGAGGAGGATCGTGCACCTCTCAGGCCAAGCACTCAGTTCACTACTCAGGCTAGATCAGCTACAGTGCCAGCTCCAGAGTTGCGACCTTCTTCATCAGCACCTGCTACAGCTTCTTCAGCTCCATCAGCTCCTCCAGTTCCTCAAGTTGCTACACCGACTCCGTCCATGACGTCTGCAGACATCTTCACTGATGCCGTTCTCTCGACTCCTTCATCGACCACCGGAGGAGATCAGCCCCAGAAGAACGATTAGCTATATACCTTTGAACTTTTTGGTAACTTGTTGCCAAAGGGGGAGAAGATGTATATAGATCTTTAGGCTTCGAGAGGGAGAGCGTTGGTTTTTATCGCATTTTCAAAAACATTTGATATCTTTTGGTTTGGATGTGTTAAACTTTGTTGGTGTTTGATCATACACTTGATGTGTATCGCTACTATTTCCCATCATTGTGATGCTTATGAGATGATCATTCACCTTTGCTTGATTGTGTTGTGCTATGATATTCATTCATATTATTCTCGCACACCACCAAGTTGTATGTGACATGAAAGAGTGCCCCATGTACCTAATCGATTGTGCATTTGCATTCAAACGCAAATTCAAAATAATGCACAAATTTAGGGGGAGCTCTTGCTTATCACATACTTCTCAAAGCGAAGATTATATTCATTCATTATATCATATGTCGAAGCTTTGATCTATATGTTGTCATCAATTACCAAAAAGGGGGAGATTGAAAGCACATTTGCTCCGTTGGTGGTTTTGGTAATTAATAACAACATATATATCATTGAACTAATGTTTCCACTAAGTATATTTTAGGAAAAGTTCAATGATAGGTTGGCAAAAGGATTGTGGAGAAACCCCAAGATGCAAGGAAATGGATTGGCAAAGCTTCAAGCAAGAGGACTCTACATTTTACTTTATGAGAAATCACTTTGAGTCCATAGGAAAGCCAATACTATTAAAAGGGGGTAAGGTGCTGTTGGTGAACAAGATGCTCCACGTGCACAAGTGATAGTCACCAAAAACACCCACAAGCTCTTCCACAAATACTCTGTCTAGAACCCTACCACTAAAATCGGTAAGACCAACAATTCCTATTCGGTCTCACCGAGATTCAAACCCTAGACATATCCTAAGCCAAACCCATCTCGGTACCACCAACATTCCACTTTGGTGCCACCGAGTTCAGTTGTCAACTTTGTGGTTAGCTATTTTCAAGTATCGGTACCACCGAGTTTTGCCAATCGGTCTCACCGAGATTTGGACCAACTTCCTGGTTAGCCATTCTCAAGAATCGGTACCACCGAGATTTGTGAATCGGTCTCACCGAGTTTTTGGACCAACTCTCTAGTTAGCCGCTGTCAAGAATCGGTACCACCGAATGTTGAGAATCGGTCTCACCGAGTTGTGCAATCTGACCGTTGGTCATCTAATCGGTACCACCGAGAAATATGTATCGGTCTCACCGAGATTCAAAAGTTACTGCCTTTTGGTCACTTTGGTACCACCGAGTTTTATACTTCGGTGTCACCGAGTTGGTCACTTTAGGTGTAACGGTTGGATTTTTGGGGATGCCTATATATACCCCTTCACCACCACCCACTCGAAAGAGAAGCACTTAGAACTATTCCATACTTGCCCCATCCTATTTTCTGAGAGAGAGCCACCTACTCATGTGTTGAGATCAAGCTATTCCATTCCTACCATATGAATCTTGATCTCTAGCCTCCCAAAGTTGCTTTCCACCAAATCAATCTCTTCCACCATAGCCAAATCTGTGAGAGAGTGATTGTGTGTTGAGGAGTCTATCATCTTGAAGCACAAGAGCAAGGAGTTCATCGACATTACCGAGCCTATTACCTTTTGGAGGGTGGTGCCTCCTAGATTGGTTAGGTGTCGCTTGGGAGCCTCCTACTTCGTGTTGTGGAGTTGAACCAAGAAGTTTGTACGGGCAAGGAGATCGCCTACTTCGTGAAGATCTACCCATAGTGAGGCTAGTCCTTCGTGGACGGAAGCCGTTATGGAATAGTCAAGGTTGCTACTTCGTGGACCCTTATGGGTGGAGCCCTCCGTGGACTCTCACGACCGTTACCCTTCGTGGGTTGAAGACTCCATAAACGTGGACGTACGATAGCACCACCTATCGGAACCACGGGAAAAATCTTCGTGTCTTCAAATTGCGTTTGATCTTCCTTCCTACCCTCTACTTCATATGCTTGTTGTTACTTTCCGCTGCTATACTCTTAGACATGCATGTGTAGGGTGTACTTGACTTGTTATCATTGCTAAAATCTGCCAACACTTAAAATTGGGAAAAGGTAGAATTTTTATTTGGTCAAGTAGTCTAATCACCCCCCTCTAGACATACTTTCGATCCTACAAGTGGTATCAGAGCTTTGGTCTCCATTGCATTGGTCTCACAACCTAGGAGAGTTTGGCGTCTAGTGAGGGAAATTATCATCGTAGAGGTCCGTACTTTGATGGCACAAATTTTGCTAGTTGGAAGCACAAAATGAAAATGCATATTCTTGGTCATAACCCCGCCGTTTGGGCTGTTGTTCGTGTTGGCTTGCAAGGTGAATTCTTTGGTGATGGAAAGGAACCGGATCGTGAAGCGACCGCGGATGAATTGAAGATGTTGCAATACAACGCTCAAGCATGCGACATTCTCTTCAACTGCCTATGCCCCGAAGAATTCAACGAAATCAGCCGTCTTGAGAATGCGAAAGAGATTTGGGATACTTTGGTTGATATGCATGAAGGTACCAAATCCGTGAGAGAATCCAAGTTGGATGTTCTTCAAAGTCAGCTTGACAAGTTCAAGATGAAGGATGGTGAAGGAGTCGCTGAGATGTACTCTAGGCTAGCTCTCATCACAAATGAGATTGCCGGCTTAGGAAGCAAAGAAATGACCGACAAATTCATCATCAAGAAGATACTTCGAGCTTTGGATGAGAGATACGACACCGTGTGCACATTGATCCAAATGATGCCCAACTACAAATATCTCAAGCCTACGGAAGTCATTGGAAGGATTGTTGCTCATGAGATGACACTCAAGGACAAAGAAGAGCTTCACAACAAGTCTAGCGGTGCTTACAAAGCCACAAGTAATGCTCCCGCAACCTCAAGTAATAACCTTGTCACCAATGAAGAGATAAGCCTCATGGTCAAGAAATTCAACAAGTTCTACAAGAATAGAGGCAAAGAACGAAGCTCCAACTCAAGATATGAAGAGAAGCGTTCGTCAAGTCATGACCGAAACTGCTACAATTGTGGGAAGCCCGGGCACTACTCCAATGAGTGCACGGCTCCCTACAAACGAAGAGAAGAGTCACCTAGAAGAGGAAGCTCAAGGAATGAATCACCTCAAAGAGAGAGAAGGAGTAGAGATGATCGTTATGAACGAAGACCCTCAAGGAGAAGTAGGGACTCGGAGAAGAAGGACAAGTACACCAAGA